>SNQJ01S0083434.1:0-17459 GCA_010110895.2 Picea sitchensis | reverse complement strand
GTTAACCCACTTCTAATTTATCCATTAAATTTATTATTGAAATAATTTATTTTGTATTCACTTTGAATTATAATACACTTATCACTTCACTTTATTATTTACCTTTTAATATCTCTTAAACCACTTTGACTACTTTGACCTTTTGGGGCTTCTAGATGACATATGAGGGTCCTCCAACATCGTAAGGCCATAACTCTCAAACCGTGAGGAGTTATGTGACATTCCACATACCACCAGAATTGGAATGACATATACTATCCATATAGAATGGTATTACCTTCAAATATAGCAAAAATCATACCGTTATACATCAAACAAACTTGGGTCCATTACCCAAACCTGGGTTCTCCAACTTCACATGGTCATAACTCTCTAACCGTGAGGCGTTGTGACATTCTACATACCACCAGAAATGGAATGATAAGAACTATCCATATAAGATAGTTTCCCTAAAAAAATTCATTTTCCTTCATCTCATTATTCCACAATTAATCATTGGTTCTCTTACTCTGCAAAGCATCTTCTCATGATGGATTTCACCATAAGGGGACCACTTTGGAGTTCATCCATATTTACTTCTTATCAACCATTACAAAACAATAATGAGTCATATTTACATCAAAAAATATTGGGTCCATTACCCAAACCTTTGTGCTGCGGGGCTTTCTTCAAGGGTTGACATCAATGACAACCAACATTAATCAACAACAACAACATGATTCCAAAAGGAGAGATGATTGGTAGCCATGTCATCAGCATTGCATCAGAATAATATCCCTTCTCCAAAGAGGGAGACATTATTCAAAGTAAGATCAAAGGCATCCAGACAAGGGGCGAATCCCCAAGGAGATTTAAATCATGTGGATCAACCCCCAATAGAGAACTACCCTTTTCAATTGATGTCAAAGGGGGGGAGATAGTCATGTTGATGTGGAGAGATGAACATTGATGAGGAGCAATGATCACAGAGGGAGAATGAGCATTACCATTTCCAAGTGTTTCCATCAATGATTGGTGTTGAAATCAATGTTGGTGTTGCCATCAATGCCAAAGGGGGAGATCGTTGTACTATGTTGTCATTGATGTCAAAGGATTGATGTCAAAGGGTTGATGTCAAGTATTGTCATAGTGATGTAATTGCATCATTGATATATTGATTATTGTTTATATGGTCATTGATGTAATTGTTGTCAAAGTGTTGATCTCAAGTGGTGTCATAATGATGTGTTGATATTAAAGGGAGTTGTATTATTGATGTCATGTCATGTTTGATATGAAGAACCAAATGGATAAACTCCAAAGTGATCCCCTTATGGTGAAATCCCTCACTAGAAAATGCTCTTGGATAAATTTCTCAAAGTGTTCCCCTTATGGTGAAATCCCTCACGAGACGACACTATGTGAAGTCCAAATGGTTAGGTGGTTGAGTATCCTAGCAGTGTAGTTAGGGAACCCAAGTTTGATTGAGGAATAATGTAATGAAGATTAGTGAATTTGTAGGATAAACTATTCCAGATGGATAGTATATTTCATGTCATTTTCGGTGATATGTGGAACATCACATAACTCCTCGCGGTTAGAGAGTTATGGCCATGTGAAGTTGGAGAACCCTCATGAGTTATCTAGAAGCCCCTCGAAGGTAAAATAAGTCAATAAGGTCAAATAAGTCAAATTATTCTAGAATCTCCTAGAAGAAGTTGACCAGTCAAAGTGGTTAGTCATAGGTTAAGTGGTTGCAACAAGAAAATAATTACAAATAAATTAGTTGCAACTAGAAGTAGAGAGTTTAATATTTGTGGATAAAGTGGTTGTAAGTGGACAAAGTGGTTAGAAGTGGGTTAGCCCCCAAAAAAGGAAGTTGGGTAAGTTGGTTAGAAGATAACCCCTAGAGGAAGCTACTTGGAGAAGTATAAATAAGAGAGAAAGGGTCTCTTATGTGCATGATCTTTGAGCATATCGAATATCCATTTGTGAAAGGTTATTTGGGAAGGTATTATTGATAAAGCAAATTCACTGGAAAAAAACTGTGGTAAAAAAATCGCAGCAGCAAAACCACAACAGTAGAACCACGACAATATAATCGCAGTAGAAAAATGACCGCAGCAGAATCGTGGCAGAAAAATCCTGATAGAAAAATTGTGGTAGCATAATCATGGCAGAAGAATCACAATAGTAGAATCATGGCAGTAGAATCACGGTAACAAAACCACGACAACAGATTTGGCAGTTGCCAAAACTTGGAAGTTCGGTAACCACATCATATTTTCATATTGGAATTGTTCCAATTGTTGCATGGTATGGTATAGGCCTTGTTGATTGCTACAAGATTAAAGGTATGGTTTTCGCACATGGTATTGTGTAAGGGTTTATGGTATTTGGTTTATGGAGAGTGTAGCGTATTGCTAGAGGTATCTTGTTGGTTTACTTGGTGATATTGTGCACATGGTTGAGATTTGACTTGATGATTGATATTTCTAGGTAGATCATATTTGGATGATGATATTGATGAAACAGGTTGAGGTGAAAGGTTGTTGTGTAAGGTTGTGTTGTGCATAATTGATGCACTTGTCTTGGTATAGATTGTTGGTACAGTTTGACAGATTTATTTTTTTCTACAAGCTGGGTATTGCACTTGAGTGTTGGATTCCTCACATATCAGTTGGTGCTAAGATATGCAGGATGGGTCTTGCAATTGAGAGTTGGTGCTCTGTTATAGAAAGATTTTCCTCACCCCATGCAACTTGCTCAGAAGGCCTTTTCCATTTCCCTATGCAGACTTGAAGTCCCTTTTTGTAGTTCCCAGAGCTAAAAATAATAGTTTTCCACATATATGCACCCTAACAACTATACAACATGTGTATACACAGGTTGCACCATTACAACATGCGTACATCAGGTTTTGTTCCCAAAATAAAAAAATGGTGTCAGGTTTTCAGGTCATGTCAAGAGATCCATGATCCCTGACCTTTTATATACTGGAAATTCTCCAACTTGGCCCTTCAGTTCCATTTGAAGGCTATAAATGGGCCATATCCAAGATGTGGAAGAAGGAGAAGAATTCAAATTTTGAGAGAAAATTTGCTCTAGATAAATTATTCACTTCATATTGAGTCTGCATCCCTTTGTCCTTTAAAGTATGAACACATTGTTCAGCCCCCAAGCTCTTCCCTCTTTGATGGAGAACCTCATCATCTCTCTTATATGAGCTCACCTTTGGTGGAGTATTGAAGTGGTGGAGGCCCATCTGGAAGGGACTTAGTTTCTCAGTTCTGACACAAAAAAAATTCATTCATACACTTTTGTTGATCATATTTCAATAGAAATACTCTTTTCTCATCCAATTAATGTCTTGAAAATATTTGAATTGTTATTCCATGGGCATATTTGTTATGAATATTGATGGATTATGCTATTGTATGTGATAAATTTACATATTATCACCATATTCTTGCATATCTTCATTATTGAGGACAAGTTGCAGGTATATAGCTTTGAGTCAAGTGCTCAACGGTGGACTTCATCGAATGTCTCGACGAGGTAGGATATTTATCTTGTCTTGTTAGCATGTTTATTTATATAGCATACTTGAGATTAGAGTTGATTTCTCTAGTCATTTCCATCTGTTGTGGTTTACCCCTTTCCATAGAGTGATTTTCCTCGTAACAGAATTGGCGACCATACTGGGGACCGAATCTTCTTTTCATGGTTTGGAGTGTTTTTCTCCTTAGATTTATCTCTGTTAGCTTGAGTTTTTTTGTCGTCTGATTGCTTGACAACCCATTTTCATTTTGAATCTGAGTTTCTTGGCCTTATCCTTAACCTGGCAATGTTTTAATACACATATTCAGTTTTTCCCTTGATAGACATGTACATACGTGAGCTATCGTTCTAGAAGGTGCGTACATACACTATTGTTGCCTAGACAGTCGCGTGCAACATCCTTTTTTGCTTGATTATTGAGTTTGGTGTTTGTTGGGTGAGTTTTGATGGTTGTTGAGTCTTCTTGGGTCTCTTTCATAACTATTGAGTTTCTGCAAAGTGATAGGAAACCTTTCTTTGGTTCAATTTTCCAGCGTTTTTTTTTTTTTTTCTTATCATCTTTTTCTTTGGTTGCCTTGCATATTGGGATGGGTGTTTTCTTCTTGATATCCTACTTGGTTTGTCTCTTTTTTCTTACAGTAGGTTTTATATATCAAGTTGTTTTTCAGTGCTTGCATTTTCATTTCTTTATATTGAAAATAAAAATATATATAAATTTTGCGTTATGGCATTTGATCTTTTGGGTTCTTATTATTGATCTTGATACATGTATGGAAAGATTGCATCTTATTTGAGATTGCAGATTTAAATCGAAAATTCCATTTTGAAAATCTTATCATTTATTGAGAATTGAAGTTAGGACTTTGCATTATATTCATATTCATTTCTTTTACTTGTTGAGTCATAACATCATCAGTTTCACGACCACATATTTTGAGTAAACAAAGACACTAAAAGTAACGTTGATAAATTTAAAATTGATTAGAAACAATTTTATTTTTCACGGTGCAAAAAATAGATTAAGATATAGAGCCTTGGAATAGTATTTTGTGAGTAAACCTCTCCAAGGATATTAAACTCAACATATGTTTCTGACTAAGGGAGTGGTGAAATCCATTGTATAATTGGTGACGTCAGGAGGCTCCGCTCACACTGGAGTTAAGCATGAGGTTGTGTGAAGTTGGTTGAAGCGATATCCCTCTTATACCTTCTTAGCATCAAAGATATTTCTGGGGATCTATTCGTATCTGGGGGTCTTTCTAGTGCCTTTACCTCTGTGAGAGGCGATTCTTTCAAGATTTTGGGCCTCATTATCCTGCCCACATGGTGGACCTGACTTACAATTGTTTGTCTATGAATTGGTTATATCATGGTGGATTTAGTTTCTTGACATAGGTAGCCACATAGGTTACTCTCGGGGGTTATTCTGTAGGTACCCTGGGTCAAATAAGGGTCAGACAACACACAACCTTTATGGAGGATTACCTCTCTGGGGGGATCTGACCAACTACGTTGTTAAGCCAACGAGGGACCTTATAACTGATTCTGATACCTTCGATATTTTTAAGGGTGTCTCAGGCCCCTCTTGGGTGAGGCATACCTACTTTAGTGAGGGAGGCCCCTTTCAGCCACTATATCATGTTTGTGTGCATATTGACCTTTTTGTTTATTTTTGTTTTCTCTTTGACTATTAGTTAGCCTTAGGATTTGTTTTATATCTAGATTCTTGATTCATCATGGATCCAAACCCACTTCCTCGCATGTCTTGTCGTTTATTGAAGTTACCACCGCATCTTGAGTATTTGCCTTCTAAAAGGCATAAAGTTATCAACCATGGTACACACACCTCCACCTACCATACTTGTGGTCATACAAATATGATTACTGAGTCGAGTCAGAAAGATAATGGGAGTCCTTTGACTCCCATACCTACAGTAGTTAATGGAATTCCTTCATCACTCCTATCCAACCTATGGTTTCTACTCAACCTATAGTGACAAACCCTTTTGGGTCTATTTTTGGTACACCTAGGTACAATACTCAGTCCATCCCTACGACATCTATCCCTTTCTCTTATGGTATGTCAAATCTCACATTGCAAATTTCATCATCCATTCCAGTGATGGATACAAATCCTAGTATTGGACTTGGGGTCATGGATCCTCTGCATATTCCATTCTCGTTTGGCAGTGTTCATATTCCCCAAATGACTCCTACGGTTGGAACCCAACTTCCTTTTTACCTTGGGTATAATCCTAGTATTAATGCTCCTGAATGGAGTGGTCAACCAAGAAGGAAATATATTTCTTATGTTCCATCCTTTACACCTACCCCCTCCACACCGATTCTGACCAACACATTTGGCATGAAAAATCCACCTCTACCCTCTAGATTTCCACCCGGGGGAGGTCAGTTTCATACTTTGGGAAAGCCCCAACCCGGAGCTACTCCAGCTAGGGGAAACGCTTATAATCCTCATTAGAACATTCCTACTAGAATGGTGCCCAACCAACCGCTTCTAAATCTATTTGGAGGGGGTTTTTACAATCCCAGACAGGGCCATGGTGCATACCAGAACCCTGGATGGGTTGCGATTCCCCAACAAAAACCTTTCTCGAGAGCATGGGCTCAGATGTCGTAACCCTGGCTCCATTTTCGGGCCACGCTTAATTTTCCAAACTTATCAATATTAATGAATGACTCGGTGCACCATGATCCTTCATGGCCCCCCGTCCCCACCAAGCTTTCGTCAGATCTGAAATTCTAGGGAAAGACTGGTGAGGATCCTAGTGATAATGTCACTACTTTTCATCTTTAGTGATCTTCAAATTCCCTTAACGACGATTCTATTCATTTAATATTGTTTCAATGCACCCTCATGGGGGTTTCAACGAAATGGTACATAGAGCTACCAGGGGGGACATACGGTAACTTTAACCAGATGGTTTTAGTCTTTCTCAACCACTTCCAATTGCCAGTTCGTTACGATTCTGGCATATAACTTATTTCGACCCTTTTCTAGGAAAAATCCACACATATCTCGGATCACATCCAAGAGTGGCGTAGAAGGAAGAGGTTTATCAAAGCCTACATTCCTCCAGAGTTCTTGTTGGAATGGTTTCTTAATTATTTATTGCCTCATAATTTGAAGGATATCTCTACATCTAGGGTAACATCTGAAGAGGAAGCAATTTTCAAATCCCAGCAGTTAGATATCATATATGATCAGTCTAGGATGTTATACGAAATTCTTCTTGATGCACCAAGGTCATACTATGACCCTAGACAAAATATTGGACCTCATGTTGATGGCATTATAGGCTCGACAAATGTAAAATCTACAGACTTGGTGACAAGAAAGTTGAAAGAGTTATCTCTAAGCTAGGTTGTAGGAGGACAGGCTTCGTTTGTGTCCTCCACTCCCACTCAGTCGACGGATGTTGAATGGTAACCAAAAACCAGGAGGGAATAAAAAGAAAGGACATGGTAACAATCGTAAGGGTGGGAGGAATGATAATAAAACCAAGGACAATGCTAACAATGATGTATTTAAGGTTAATGTTGGTGAGGGAAAGAAAGAGAAGTGGAAGGAGAAATTCCCTTGTAATCTTTGTACTGATGATCACCTTATCCACTTGTGCCTCAAACTCAAGGAAGTCACGAGACTCTTATCTCTACCACCCATTGTGTTGACTAATCCTTTTCCGCATAATCAACACATGGCCTCGAGCTCCTCGAATGTTGAAAATGCATCGAATGGGAGTCAAAACTCTCTAGTGCATGACAGAGACTGTCTATGCGTAAATATGGTTAAGTCTCATATTAATGTAGCCAATTGGTCTTGTTATTATAGTTCTTCATGGATTGTTCCAGGTATAGAGTCTCCACCTCCTCCAAAATCTCCTTTGTAGATCGAAAATCTAGAGCCTCTACCTCATATTCAGAAAGGAGTACTCAAATGCTCTACCCACAACCCTAATGCTAGAGCTGCCCAGAAATACTCTATTGTCGAAGATCTGGGTCAAATACCTTGTGCGATGTTGACTTTGGAGGTACTCCAGACGCTTCCTTCACAAAGGAATTCCTTGTTATCTACGTTAGGATCTCTAGACCCGTCTAGATCTAAGGTTATCAAGTTTGATGTTACGGATGTTCAGCCTCACTTTCCTTACCACGTGGCCTTCCAAATCCATGTGGATTACTCAAAGTATACCATAAAAAGTATTGTTCTTGATGAAGGTGTTACAACGTGCGTGATGTCCCTAACCTGTCTGAAATCCATTGGCTCTCTGACCCTCTCTTAATCTCTGACCATGTTGACCGCATTTGATGGTCATTCTTTCCGTACTCATGGTATTCCTCCTACCTTTCTGGTCCAGTTAGGTGGAAATAGAGTGGAGGTGGATGTCGATGTGGTTGATGCTCCCCTTGACTATAACTTGTTACTAGGGCGTAATTAGACTTATGCTATGATGACAGTCATATCATCCATTTTCAATACTTTATTTTTTCCTCATGAAGGAAATATCCCGACGATCGATCAGTTATCCTTTGCGCATGCTAGTCCCAATCCATCAGTTGGACCTTCGATCCTTGTGATTGATAATTCTCAGCCAGAAATTGAGGATATTGGTGTTGTAATGTATTCCTCTCTTATGAGTACCTTTTATTTCATAGCACCAATTCATCACATTTGTGCCATGTCCAGTGCGTATGCTTTGTCAATGAGGTTCGTTCCTTTTAGCACTTCGTATTTTAACGATCCTTGGACCCTACCTTCCCCAACCATGTATTGTGAAGTTCAGTCACATATTGGAATGACAATGCCACTATCGGTGATAGAGATAGTGTATCAAGCTATTCTTGACTCTTCTACAGACCTAGATGATGTCTCCTTGCAGATGGACGAGGAGGATTATGTTCTTAAGCCCGTATGGGCCACTTCATCGTCTTTCTCACATGATTTCCTTGATGATAATTTACCTTCAAATAAAGTGATCTTAGATTCCATGATTGTTTCTAATAGGCCATGGGATGATATGCATCATCGCTCTTACTTCCTCCCAAATCTTGTTAGGATCAAACAATACGATTTCAGATCTACCTTGAGTGAGATAGTCAGTCATGTCGTAGTTCCATTTGATATGCATGAAATTTATGTCGAAGGAAACATGGAAAGTATTTCTCCTACCATCACAATCGATGATCCAAGTGGATATTGGTTGCCACCCACCTATTCCAATTGGCTCATTTGGCAATTTCAGTTTGGCAGTTTTGTTCCTAGTTTTCGAGTCCTAAACTTATGGGGTCGTTTTAAGGCCCTAAACAACGTTTTTAGGGCTCGGCACAACGATACTATAATTTGAGTTAGATTTTGATGGTAACATGTGTATTCCTTGGATAGAACTTTCCAACAATCTATCATGCACCCCAAATGGAGATTGTATGCCAAAGTTATGCCCCCAGGAAGTTGATACACCAAACTACCCAAAACGGGGTCCACAAAACTGTTGGCTTTTCATCTTCCAGGGTTAGGGTTTTGGATTTTATTTATGTTAAAAATGCCTTTAGAGCCTCATTGTAAATCATCTTATTGTGAATGTGAGTAGCCGTCACATATTTTCTCAGAGATAAGCTACTGCCATTCTATCTAATCTTTCACTCTGTATTTTTATAGTCTTTGTACATTTTCGCTCATTAATAGAAATTGTGTATTATTGTATGTCTGTGTTTAAGGTTGCATCTCTGATATATTTCTGGTATATTGTTGGATATCCGATACATCTTTGTACGTTTCTTTATTATATCTTCACTCTCATTTCATGCCAAAAATAATCTGGATCAATCGACATCTCTCGCATTCCTGGTAAAATTGAAAATCTATATATCGGTGCGGATTGTTCACCTGAAGAAATTCATATCTACACCGATCTCTTCAAATAATTCCATGATGTGTTTGCTTGGTCATATGAAGAGATGTTAGGAATTTACCCTCGTATTTTTTAACATGATATTAAAACCTAACCGGATGCTAAATCTGTTTGGCAAAGAATTAGAGATGTTAATCCTAGGAAGGCCCCTACTATTAAGACAGAGGTGGAAAAACTGCTTAATGTAGGTTTTATCTACCCAGTTCCCTTGTCTGAATGGGTATTCAATCCTGTTCTCATGAATAAGAAGAAGGGAACCATCTGTGTGTGTATGGATTTTCGAGACCTAAATAAGTCTTGTCCTAAAGACAACTTCCCAACACCTTTCATTGATAAAATTCTCGATGAGTGTATAGGAAGCAAGGTTTTTTATTTTAAGGAAGAATTTTCAGGATACAACCAAATTCATATTAAGCTCAGGGATCAACATAAGATGGCATTTATTTTTCCTTGGGGTACTTTCACATACTGGAAAATGCCTTTCGGCCTTAAAAATGTCAGAGCAACCTTCCAACAAGTCATGACCTTCTCTTTTCACGATCTCAAGCATATAGTCGAAGCTTAGCTTGATGATCTTCCTTCTCACTCTCGTAAGAGAGTGGATCACTCTACCCACCTTTGTCCATTTTTTGATATATGTTGCTATTATCGCATCCATTTAAACCCTCATAAGTGAATCTTTTGCATTAGGTCGGGTCATCTTTTAGGATTCTTAGTTTCTGAGACTGGGATCATGGTGGATCCTTTAAAGGTTGAGGCAATACTTTGATTTCCTCCCCCGCACAACACTCATCAGCTTCAAGTTTTACAGGGGAAAGCTAACTTCTTACATCGGTTTATAGTAAACTATGCCAATATTACTAAGGGTTTCATGCGTATCTTGAAGAAGGACACTCCGTTTATATGGGATGAGCGAGCCCAGGAGTCCTTCGATGCTCTTAAGAAAGCCTTGGTGTCGACACCTCTGTTGAAGCCTCTGAACTACATTAGAGATTACTTGCTTTATATCGCCATGTCTGAAGGGAAGGTTGGTATGGTTTTAGTTTAGGAGGATGATTGATCCAAAATGGATCCTGAAATGCTCAAAAATCAAATTTCTCAAATGCTCAAGAAAATGACATGATCATGAAATGTTTGTCGTAAGATTTGTGGCGGTACAAACGGATTGAAAAAAAGACGTAGTATGAGAAAGTTATGGCAGTTAGAAAATTTGGCCTTCTCCTGCAAAACGTCAAAGGGTCAAAGGGACATGTGGCATCTTTTGCATGTGACACATGGAAGATTCAGATTACGACAGGTGGCAACCTCTGAATTTGACAATTTGAAGCCATCAGGTTACAACATGTGGTATCACTAAGTCATGACAAGTGGCAAGGGTTCATGATGACAAGTGTCAAAGTTTTGATAGTCCATGTGGCAAAAGATTGGCCAACCATGGGCTGACACATTGTCCAATCCAAGGGTGCCACATGTCACAATGTTCAAGGCCTTAAAAAAGTCAAATTTATATTGTTGGACTCCATGGGATTAGATCCCATGAACTGCTTCTTCAAATGACTTAAGCACAATGATCTAGCCACAAAGGATGAATTAATACTTTAGAAAAAAAAAACACACTTTTCAGAAATTTAAACTTAAGCACCTTTTCTAGCTAAGGGAGGTGAACCCCTTGAGCACTAGGTCACATGGCCCTCATATGAACATAGAAGGGGGTGCACACCCTAAATGGGGTATTAAGCATATTTTTTGCCAAATTTTGGGTTTTGACCTTATTTTAGTGGATTTTTTGTTGATTTTTGTGGATTTTTGGCCAAAAAGAGTGGATTTGGAGCCCAGAAAGAGGCTAGATCTTGGGGGGAAGTTGGATTTCAAACCCAAAATCAGAATATATATAAACCATAGGTTTTTTACAGTCCAGGAAGGTTCATATACAAAATAATGATGAATAATTGTGAATCTTAAGCCATTTTTATGCAAGGAAGCTATTGAGAAAGAGAACTTTGGAGGCCATTTTCGGGAGCTACACTCAACCTTTTTCAGTGTCGTCAGTTGTGTTGGATTATTGAGGTTGAGAAGAACACATATAGACTAGTTTTTAATCCATTTGATGTACTTATGATGTACTTTTGAAGCATTGAATATTAAGAAGAAAGCCTCCCCCACTGAGACAAAGGCTCAGAGACGTAGGCAACCATACCGAACTCCGTTAACAATATTTGGCATTATGGTTTTTTGTTCTTAATGTTTTTTTTCTATTATTTATTATTTATGATGGATACAACATTATTTCATTAAAATCTTATTCTTCTCTTAATTCCTAAGTGGTAAATCAACTCATGCATAAACTTAACCAAAGTCTTTAAAAGATCATTTTTGGATCAAGTGGTATCAGAGCAGGTTGACAGTTGGTTGTTTGAGTTTTCATGATTACCAGGGAAAATCTAATTCATGGTGAAGGAGCGCTTGTATAAGGAGATCCATATATTAGATCAAGAAAGAGGACCTCTCAAAGTGAGAAGATGGCATCAGAATAAGGTCTTTCTCAAAATGAAAGAGTTTCAAAGAACTTTATTTTCCATGTCGAAGATGGTAAAAGTGTTGTATGATGATTACTTGGAACAGAAGAGACTAGGTCAAGGGGAATCTTCAAAGAAATAAAAAAGTGAGGAAGGATAGGACCCTCCTAAAACTCCTCCTTCACCTCCTTCATCTCCATCATCTTCTTCTTCTTCTTCAAGTACCAATTCAGATCCTACTTCTTCAAGAAAACATTCTCATAAACATAAGCCCCATATGCCAATACTTAAACATGGAGAAGTTAATGGTGAAAAACTTGATAACTGGGTTAGACAGATGGAGGTATATTGTAATGTGTAGAAAATCAAAGATGAGGCAACCAAAATCAGATTGGCATCACTTTGTCTTGAAGGCACAACTTTCATCTGGTGGCAAAGTAAGACGCAACATGGAACTCAACAAGTTGGTAAGATTTTTCCATCATGGCATGATTTTATTTTCGCACTTAGAAAATAGTTCTATCCATTGGGATATAAGGAAAGGGATTTAATTGAATGGAAAAATCTTAAGTTAAGGAAAGGACAATCGGTGCAAGAATATACAGATGAATTTCGTAAGATGGATTTGATGGTAGATGTTCCATTAACTACACAAGAAACTCTTATGAAGGATATAGGAGGTTTTCCCGCTTATATTCATAATATTGTGTTTATGTTTAGACCTACTAATCTTGATGAGGTTTATTTTCAAGAAACTTATATTGAAGTAGGGAAAATTGGAGTTAGTGTATGAGGGGATTTATCTTCAAAGAAAGATGGCAAAGGAAAAGGGAATGGTAAGAAATCAAATTCAACGACAATAAAGGAAGAGAAGCTCTCTTGCAAGAATTGCAAGAAAGAAGGGCACGATGATGAGAATTGCTGGAAATTTCACCCAGAGAAGGGACTGAAGTAGTTCAAAGAGAGGAAAGGGAGGAAAAAAGTTGCAACAACAACATGACCAATAGACTTGGGGTATGATTCAGGTGATGAGACTAATATTACAACAGTTGGTTTGCCTTGTAAAATTGGTGATGGTTTTGATTCAGGAAGTAAATTGTTTCATATAAGGGCCATTATGAAACATACTAAGATCGATACATTGATAGATAGTGGATCTCAATCTAACTTAATTTTAGAAGAAGTGGTTAAGAAATTGGGATTAAACACTAAGATGTATCACAAACCCTATTCACTTAACTGGATCAGCAAAGATCACAAATTTCCCATAACAAAGCAATGTATCATAAAATTTGCAATTACATCTAAGTATGTGGATGAAGTAATATGTGATGTGGTGCCACTAGAAACATGTGGAATGGTCTTAGGAAGCCGTTATTTATATGACCGCAAAGAAATAATCTACTGGAAACATTATCAATATCACTTAACTAAAGAAGGGACATAATATGTTGTACATGCTCATCACATAAAAGAAAATCAATCTCTTCTAATAATGGAACAATTAAAGAAGAAATCTTATGCAAGAAAGACACCTACAATTGTGCCAAGTAAAGCAGTTGTTCTTAAGCATGAACATGAGATGGTTGTAGGATGGTAGTTCAATCATACTTTGCTTCAAGATAAGTTAATTTTGTTTGATCACATCAAACATATCCGTTCAGTTTCAGTCATATTTCAGATTTTATCATTGCTAATGTTTTCCACATGGATGGTAGCAAATTCAGTAATATGTGAACGAATTCAAATGGCTAACAATATGATTTTAGTTTTCATGATTATTATGCAATTGATTATGATTTTACAGGTGCATAGGACATATTTTAAATACAAAGGACAAGTGGGGAGGCCTATCCCGCACTTGATGTCTGGTTAATACCCTTTTGGAGGACCAAAAGGTCTTAGTGGGCAGGAATTATCCAAAATGGATCATGAAATGCTCAAGAAAATGACATGATCACGAATTTCTCATCCCAATATTTCCGACGATGCAAACGGATTAAAAAACAGACGTTGTATGAGAAAGTTATGGCAGTTGGAAAATTTGGTCTTCTCCAACAAAAAGTAAAAGGGTCAAAGGGACACGTGGCATCTTCAGCATGTGACACGTGGCGGATTCAGATTACGACAAGTGTCGGCCTCTGAATTCAATAAGTGGCATTCATCAGGTGATGACATGTGGTATCACTAGGTCATGACAAGTGGCAAGGGTTCATGATTACAAGTGTCAAAGTTTTGATAGTCCATGTGGCAAAAGATTGGCCAACCATGGGCTGACACATGGTCCAATCCAAGGGTGCCACATGTCACCATGGTCAAGGCCTTAAAAAGGTAAAATTTATATTTTTTTACTCCATGGGATTCGATCCCATGACCTGCCTCTTCAAATGACTTAAGCACAATGAGCTAGCCACAAAGGGTGAATTACTACTTTAGAAAAAAAAAACACTTTTCAGAAATTTAAACTTAAGCACCTTTTCCAGCTAAGGGAGGTGCGCCCCTTGGGAACTAGGCCACATGGCCCTCATATGATCATATAAGGGCAGCGAGTTCCCTAGATAGGGTCTTAAGCAGAGTTTTCTTCCAAATTTTGGGTTTTGACCTTATTTTAGTGGAATTTTTGCTGATTTTTGTGGATTTTTGGCCAAAAAGAGTGGATCTAGAGCCTAGAAAGAGTCCAGATATTGGGGGGAAGTTGGATTTCGACCCCCAACTCAGAATATATATAAACCAAAGGTTTTTGACAGTCAATAAGGTTTAGATACAATAAAATCATGAACGATTGTGAAGCTTAAGCCATTTTTATGCAGGAAAGCCATTGAGAAAGCAAACTTTGGAGGCCATTTCCGGGAGCTACGCTCAGCCTTTTTCAGTTCCATTAGTTGTGTTGGATTCTTTATTTTGAGAATAACATAGCCAAACTAGTTTGTAATCCATTTTATGTACTTATTATGTACTTTTGAATCATTGAATATTAATAAGAAATCCTCCCCCACTGAGACAAAGGCCCCAGAGACGTAGGCAACCTTGTTGAACTCCGTTAACAATATTTGGTGTTATGGTTTGTTGTTATTAATTTTTATTTCATGTTCTATATTCTTTATGATGGCTGCAACATTCTTTCATTAAAATCTTCTTCTTCTCTTAATTCCTAAGTGGTAAATCAACTCATGCATAAACTTAACCAAATCATTTAAAAGAGCATTTATGGATCAATGATGAGCTCCATGAGAACGTCATCTACTACCTTAGTCAAAATTTTGTCGGTCTTGAACTCAAGTACTCTCATGTTTAGAAGCTATATTTGGTTGTCGTACACATGGTTCAAATATTGCAGAACTTTATATTGCTTTGAAAAAATATCGTAGTTTCTAATGTAAATATGTTTCAATACGTCCTTACTAGGCATATCATAGAGGGAAAATATAATAAATGGATTGTCATTGTGCAAGAGTTTGACCTCGAGTTTTCTTCGGAAAAATCCAATAAATTCTTATTTTTTGTCGAGTTAATATCGAACTTCCCTCGATTATATGAGGACATCATTCATGTTGATTCATTCACGAATGAACACATTTTCCTTATCTCATCTTCAAACCCCTGTTATGGAGACATTTTAATATATCTTCAAACCTTGAAGTTCCCTCAGCATCTATAGAGAGACGATCGATGACGTATAGGGTATCAAGCTAAAAAAATGCATTATCTTCAGTGACACTTTGTATCATCAAGGCCTAGATAATATCTTGTGTCATTGCTTGAATCACGAAGAGGTTGAGTCGGTTCTTAATGACTGTCACAGTGGGGCTTGTGGTGGTCACCTATCTAGGCTTGTGATAGCCCAAAAAAAATTGTGAGCTAGTTATTTTTGGCTGAATAGTTTTAAATATTTTGTTGAAGCAGTCAAGAAGTTTCACCCTTTTTAGGTGTTCACTCAGAAAATGCACTCCCATCCAGGCCCTCTTCACCCGGTCATTAACGTCGATCCCTTCACCAAGTGGGGGATGGATTTTGTGGAATACAACCCAGCTTTGGCTGGGAGACATCAACATATTATCGTGGTCATAGAATACTTTACTAAGTGGGTAGAGGCCATGCATACAATCAAACCCGATGGTAATATTGCAATGTTTTTCGTGTTCAATCAAATTATAGCCCGGTCCAGAATGCCGAGTGAGATTGTCACTGATCATGGAAATCACTTTTAGAATGAAATGCTGAAATAATTAGCATTGAAACTGGGGTTTAAACATGGTCATTCATCCCCTTACTATGCCCAGGAAAATGGAGAAGTAGAGGCCATGATCAAGTCTCTTAAGACAATTTTACAGAAAACTGTCAGCCAGAGAAAATTTGACTGGCATTTAATTCTTTACCCAGTACTTTTGGCATACCAAACCTCGGTTAATAATTCAACCATTTTTTCTCCTTTTCAGTTAGTACACGGTGTGGCATCGATCCTTCCTATTGAATGCGAAATACCTTCTCTTAGACTGGAAGTTAAGCTCCTATTTGACACTTTTGATCTCGAAGAACGCCTCGTACACCTAGAGATATTAGATGAGCAACATCGAGATTCCTCTACGACTATCGAAGGGAATAAACGACATGTCAAGGTCTTGTATGATAAGTCTTTATGTCCTTGGCAGTACGCTGAGGGTGATTTGGTATTCTTGTATGACCAAGATAAAGAACCATTGGGGGAAGGAAAGTTCAACCCCATGTGGCATGGTCCCTATATCGTGCAACGTGTCTTAGAAAAAGGAGACTATGGATTATGTTGGCCCTTGGTTATCAAAGGAAGCGGAGAAAAATGAAGAAAAGGTTAAAATCAAACTTCGCAGGAGACACAGTGGCTTTCACTGGGTCGAAGTGAGCAAAAGACAAAATAAGACGGAGCGAAGTATGGGAAAAAGAAAACCGTTGGAAGAGGATATTGAGGATGACAGATCAACAAGGAAGAGGGATCGAGGACAACTTAGAAAATGGAAAAATCCACTGTTGGATGCTCTGAAGAACCACATGAGAAGGAAGGAAAGACAGGCTGGCGAAGCCCAGAAAAAATGGATCAAGTTGACCTAGGTTTTTGGTAACTAGGGTTTTGACACCTAGGTTTCGGCCTAAGGTTGTCGGTGAGGTATGTTGGATTACTGAGAGGGGGGGTGAATCAATAATAGCATAATTATAATAGAGTTATTATCCAATAATGAGCAGTAATAAATAAACAATCACACACATACACAATACACCAGTGTTTTACGTCGAAACCCAAATCGGGAGAAAACCATGGAATGTTTTTTCTTATATGTCTTGAATAATTACATTCATTGAAAGCACAAACTTCCTTTGTTTTCCAACTACAACTGGAAGGAGGCTCCAACCCCCTAGTTTCTCAGGCTACAACCTGAGGGAAGCTCCAACTCCCCAAATCTCTAGCTACAACCAGAAGGAAGCTACAACCCCCAATGTTCTC
>SNQJ01S0083433.1:43084-60338 GCA_010110895.2 Picea sitchensis | reverse complement strand
AAGAAATAAAAGAGTTTTAAATATTTTTTAAATGTGATGAATTATATTTTAAATTATAAGACTTAGAAAGTTTGATCTTAAAATATAAAATATTTATATTAATGTATATAAAGATATTTGATATTTATATAATATAAAAAGTAAATTTATAATTTAGAAAATATGTATACAAATGGATATAAATATAAAATATTGTGACATTAATAATGTTGAAGATGAAAACATTTTCTCTTAAATTGTTTAGCCTATACCCATATTAGATCTTATTTTCCAAATATTTACATCCTGTACCAACCTCTGTAACCTTTTAACTCAACAAACTTATGGTGATTTTGAGCTTCTCTTAATGCTTTTGGAAGCCTGACAAAATTCTAAAAAGAATCACAAGTAATCTTACCCTCTTAAGGTGGGATAGACCAATTAGGTCTTAGTGAAAGTTAATCATCATCATCATCATATAAAAAATATTTGTATAATATAAACCATTTTAAATTTATAAAATATAAATATAAAGAATATTTATACAAATGTATATAAAGATATTTATAGAATATAACCATTTTTAAGTTGTAGTTTTTTTTAATATAAAACATTTTAATAATAATAAAAAGATTTAATGATATATAAAAAATATAAAAGGAAAAGTCATATGAACATAATAATTCATTATTATTTAAAAGAGAATGAAATAAATGTAAATTTTATAATTTAAAAAAATAAAATAATAATAATAATAAGAATCATAAGAATCTCAAAATATATGATAAAGTGAAGAAAATGTATAATGTAATTATAATGTGATTTGAAAATGTATAATAGAATCATGATGCTGTTATTGCAACAAATAGAATTAAGAATAAATGCTATTAAAAAGCATATGAACTTATTCAACATTAAAGAAAATAGCATCAAACCTATAATCATAACCATAAAGAAAATTGACATTTTTTAGGACATTATTTGGGTTATGGGTATGGAGTGAGACCATCCTGGATTCCTGCATCTTCTGTTTCTTCTACTGCCCTCCCCGCCTCCGCCTCCACCACCTCCTCTTCGGACGAAGGGAAAACCGCCGCCCGGGCTCTGCAGGTTGTCCGGTTCGGGAAGATTCCATAGGCGTTGGTCACAGTACAATCGGTGTTATCGTTAACCCTGCACTTCACAGGCGGAGGAGGTGAATTGCATGATATTCCGTCTCGGTCGATCAGAAATATAACGAGAATGGGTAGGGAAAGAAACCTCATCCGATTAGGTATACGAGAGTTGATTGAATCCAATTCCCTGGATAAGTGTGTAACGAATGATTTTCAGAATGTGGAATGACAGTTTATGCACTCTTAATACGTGGGAGGATTTGCACACTCTGCAGGGAAACGCATACGAGCAGTCGGTGGGTTGTTGAGTTGTAATTTGTGTATCTGGTTGTAGGTGTGTAGGTGGAGTAGTCTAGGTGGAGTAGTTGATTTACTGTGGGGGTTTAGTTTATTTTATTATTGATTTAAATTCTGTGGATATTTTTATAACACTTTAATCTTTTTTAGAGTTGTCAATTTAAATGAAAAAGAAATTGTATCCTCCAGTTTGAAAAAGATTGAAGTATAAAAAATTGTGTTACTAAACAAGAATGAAATATAAATGTTATAGTCTAATCATTTTACTTTTTGATTCTTTTCTAGATAAATTTTGTCTAAAAGTCTGACTAGAAATTGTTGGACCTACAAATTTAAGTAATTAAATATTTCAAAATTTTTTCATAACACTTATATTAAAACCAATTTAAATAAAGAAAATCAAGTTTCTTAAAATGCTAAATTTACTTAGACAACCCAGTGAAATAATGGAGAAAGCAATCCCATCGTGCATTGATTTTTAAATTTATCTATAATTTTGTTATGTCATCATCCAGTGATATGATGTCAGTGAGGGTGTTTATGAATGATGTTTGCGAAGGCCTAAGACTTAAATCTGACATCATGCTGTGAAAACAGAAGGTCTATGACTTGAATCTGACACCATTCTCGAAAAAAGAGAGACGGGATGATAGAAAAAATACCTGCGCTACAATTCACACTTTCCATATACATTGAAAAACAAAAATTAACAAATTATTTTAAAAACATTGCACTTTTTACAAAATAAAATGGAGTAGATAGCAATTTTAGTTTTCTAAATGTAATTTCTGTTGAATTATAAAAAGGAGTAGGATAGAAGTTTTAGTTTGCTAAATGTAATTTTTGTTGAATTAATTTTTTAATATGATGTAAATTTTGATTAATTTAATTTAATAAATCTCAAATTATTTGTGTATCTAGATTATATAATATATGATTTTATATATAATAATAATAATTTATTTTGAAGTTACCTTAAGTTAGACATTAAATTGGTGTATGCGACTTTTTTGTTTGTGGGATAAAAGACCTTCTTTGTAATTATTTGACTGGTAAAATCTATAGAGAAATACATACTTCCAATATACATCAAAAAAAAAAAAAATTACAACAATTATTTTAAAAACATTGCACTTTTCACAAAATAAAGTAGAGTAGGATAGAAATTTTAGTTTGTATTTTTCCAGGAATGTAATTTCTGTTAAATTAATTCTTGAATGTGATGAAAAAGTAAATTTTGATTAATGCAATCTAATAAATTTATAATTATTTTTGCATTTGCATTATAAAATATATGATCATATATAATTGAATATATATATTCTTATATATAATTTAATAAAAAGATAAATACTAATTTTTATTTAAAATGGCATACTTCCCATATACATTTAAGGAAAAAATTGCACAGTTTATTCTAAAAACACTACATGGAGTAGGATAGAAGTTTTTGATAAAATTAAATGGTTAAAATAAAATGAAATATTAATTTTGATTAATTTAATCTAACAAATTTATAAATTTTTTTGGTTCATTTCTTATATATAATTTCATAAAAAGTAAATGCTATATTTTTATTTAAAATGGTTTTTAATTTAAAAAGTATGAAAATATTTTATTATTATTATATTTATAAAATTATTGATTGTTTTTCCTCTTGTTTTATCATGTTAATTTAGATTTATGTTAGTTCTACATTTATCAAATTTGAAAAGGATCAAATCATTGAAAAGGATTAAATCAGTTAGTTTGTAAAAGATTTTGATTCTTTAAAATTTAAGATTTATCTAAACAACCCAATAAAATTTAAAATGGAAAACTTATGAAAATATAAACATAAATATATAGGAAAAGATTATATTATAGAATAAAGAAAATATTAAAAATATTATGATAAAGAGTTTAAGAAGAAAATGTGGTGTTATAATTATAAGGGGAAAAGAAAATTAAGATATTATGGGGTGATCAACTCTAAAGCTATAAACTAGACTATAAAAGATATCTTAATGTTTTGATAAATGTAAAGAAAAAATAACAGAGTATCATGAGCTTCATAGTGAAAGTGTTGGTCAATTCCCAAAATGCCCTAGGATGACAAACTCTCTCACCTTTGTGACACTAAGAGGGTTGGACATGAAAATTACTTTCTCTTAAAATGTCCACCATATACCCATATTAGACCTCAATTTCAAAATATTTGTCCATGCTTACCTTCTCAGTAATTAATCACAATCATCATCATCTTCATATATAAATATCATATCTATAATATAATTTTTATGTAAATATCATATCTATAATATTTATATTTATGTATAAATATAATACTAAATACATTTAATAGTTTTAAGGAAACACACCATATAACCTTTCAAACATTTTATATTGAAAAAGTAAAAATACAAACACTACCAACCTTCTCAATGCACATTAACCATCATCATCATCATCTTCTTATATACATTGTAATGTTTTGTTTTTTTTATCTTATCCCTCCTAAGAATTTAGGTAACTCATATAAAGGAATATCTTAACAACACACTCTTTCACTGGTGAACTATATATACATTGTAATATATATATATATATATATATATATATATATATATATATATATATATATATATATATATTAAAGTAAAATTTTATAAAAGAAGTTTGTCAAAGTCCAAGAGTACACATAATTTGCATGGTTTCAAGATGTAAACACTGAGTTTCCCCTAAAGAAAACCAGCTCATCTAGCTAACCCACCTCAAAACTAAAGGCATAGACGCAACTATCACTAATAATGTTCAGAGTTCTAGACCCTAATGGAGGCCTGTACAACTATACAGAGTGTAGACCGGAATAAACATAAACAAAACAGGGAAAAAGGGTGGACATGGACAAAGCAAGACATAACAAAGCTAAGAGGTGGCCAAGAACTAAACAAAACAAAGCCAAGGTGGTTGTGCAGAGCAGGCATGGTGCACTTCACTTGATATAAGGATATAGTGTGTGCGTGGCCCTGAGGAATTGTTGAATGTCGGGTCCCGAGGGGTGAAGCGGTTCCTCCTCAGCTGGTGTCCCCGCATCAGTTGCGCAGATCCTCCCTTTGGTGACGTTCCTCTCACTTATGGCCTTCCTCTCTGGACTTCTTCCTTACATTGTCAACGTAGGAATGAGAATCACCAATTAGATTTATTAGTTTAACAATTAATGAACCACAATAACCCTAGGTACTAACATTGGTGCTAGATTTGTCATTGCGTGTGTTGTTGCCGCTTGGAGCTTCTCACATTGGGAAAGTGGAGATCACCATTAGAAATCGAGATGAGAGAGCTTTTCCATCCGAGGATCTCGATCCAGGCGAAGGTCATCCATATCTAGTGGGTCAAAACCATGGCACATGAGCTGGTATGATTGCATTACGCCCAATCCCGGTGCAATGTTGGAATTGACTCAGAGTGGGGTGGATTCGTGGTTTGCAGCTCACCTGTAGTGACTTCAGGATGTTGGGGAGTTAGGAGACAAAGGGCACGGGGCAGTGAATGTCAGTGCACGGAGGTCGGGTTACAATCAAAAGAGGCCATAAAGCATTAACCCTCCATCTGTTGGCGGAGATCTCTGCGAGAGAGGGTGGGGAGAGCGAACAAGAGAATTGGATCGGCCCGTGATAGGAAGGATGAAGGTGGCGGCCAGGAGGAGGATGAGAGGGATGGTGTAGGAAGGGGACGAGGGGCCATGCAGGGTCGGTTTGGGTGCCAATTTGACCCTCGTTTAGACTTTCCTCAGAGCCAAGGCATCTCCGAGAAACAGAGGGATCAAAAGTGAGCGGGGCTGGACGGAAGCACAAAGAGAAAGGAGAGACGGGAAGAGTCGTCCTTTGAAGAACAACTAGGAAGGAATGAGCCATTCGGATATGCTAGAGTTGTTCAAATAGGCAAGGGAGTTGGTGAAGTGCCATAAATGATCGCATACGCATGGTAGAGGCCGAGGGAAGGTGAAAGTCCTTTGAGAGGAAAAGAAGACATAGTAGGTCGCACTGAGAGTAATGACGCTTTGCTTCAAACGAGCTGAACTTAATGACATTGGGTAGGTGGGAGGGAGTGGCACATGATCGTCACGTGGTCGGTGCCACGTAGGAACTCTTCCAGCTACGCCTCTTCATGCATGTACTCCACTGACACCCCATCCGAAGATATATACATTGTAATATTACTTCTATAGAAATATCTATTTATATTTAAATCCAATAATAAATTATAGATTTAGTGTTTTTAATACAATACATCATATAATCTTTCAACATTTTATATTGAAATAAAAATAAAATATATATAAAAAACATAGATAAATATAAATTCATTAAAATATATATATAACTTAGTATGAAAATTGGCATCGAAACATAACATACACATTTAGTTATAAACACCATATAAACATTTAACTCTATATATTAAGAGTTAGAAGAATGCGCGGTGTCATTATTGTTCCATTTATAAAGTGATGGATATTTAATGATTTTGATTTTGCCGTTTTAATAAACTAATTATCAAAAACATTGTTAAATTAATAATGTTTATTAATGAATGGATTCTATTTTGCCGTTTTAATAAAATAAGTATTTATCAAAACATTGTTCAAATTAATAATAAATTAAAACATGGTCAAGTCCGTGGGCCATATGATATACTTTTATTTCATTTCATTTAATGTAAAAGGTAGCGTGTGTTACATTTTTCCTTTCCTGTCCTATTTATTTATTCTTTCCTTCATTCCATCCATTCCTTCATTCCTTCCATTGTCCATTATATTCCTCTTCATTTCCTTTTATATTTATATATTTTCCATGGTAAGTATTTTCCATTTTATCCATTGTGTGTTTGGTCTCTATTTATTCCGTCCATCTATATTCCTCTGTCCTTTCCAGTGTGTAATCATCTTTCTTTCATCTTTCTTTCATTTATTGCTGGGTGTGTTCTGTTTCCGTTCCATTCTTTCTTGTAAACTATCCATTATTTTGTGTCCTTCCTTCCTCCATTATATTTATTTCCGTGTGGCCACTGTCCATTCCACCTATTTCTTTATGTGTCTAATATCTTTATTATCCATCCTTTCCATATTCCATCTCTTTTATTGTGCCATTCCGTGTCCTGTCCATTTTATTTCTCTTTCAAGTTATATATTCTAGTTGTCCATTCATGTTCTCTCTTCCTTCATTCCATCTCTCTCTTCAGCTCCTGTCAAACTCCTCCATGTCTGTTCCTTCATGAATTATTTATCTATAAATAACGTCAAGACATAATAAATTTTATTAATTTTATAGACAGACCTTGCGTTTTGTCATCAGAATAAATCTATTAACAAATAAACATACACCTGTCTTCCTTTTAAAAGAATTGGTTAAAAGAACACGTGTTACATTCTTGAAACATGCACATGTTCTATGCTTTATGAATGCACTCTATAAGTCATTCCTTCATCCCTCCTCCCCCTCTGCTCTCTACATCCACCCCCTCTCTATCTCCCTCTCTATCCTCTCATCCACTCTCTCCCTCAAATCTTATACGTAATACCTAGACACGACAATACTTAGACATCATAAGGTATGGAAATATTTATACCTAGACCTTACCTTGACATCCTCAGGACTCACCCTCCTTCTCTCTTCTCCCACTCTTTGTTCTTTCTCTCTCTCTCTCTCTCTCTCTCTTGTCTTTGTCTCTCCCTCCCTCTCTTTCACCTCTCTCCCCACCCTTTCTCTCTCTCATCATTGTTGGTCTCACTCTCACAATATCCCCAATTAATCCATTTATATCTCTCCACCCCCCCCTCTTTGTCTCCCCTCTGTCCCCACAACTCTCTATCACTCTCTCTACCACCCCTTATATGTCTTCCTCTATGCTTGCATTCTCTCATTGTCCCTCTCTCTAACCCCTCCCCTCATCTCCACTCTTCCTCCCTCTCACATGTCTCTACCATCCCTCTTTGTCTTTCTCTCTCCCTCTCTACACTCTGCTGCCTCCCTCTCTACCTACCCCTCTTTTTCTACCTCTCTCTCCTCCACACTCCTAGCACACTCCTCCTACCTCCCTCTCTTTCTTTCTCCTCTCCCTCCCATGGTTTTCTCACACACTCTTTCTGTCCTCCCTCTATGTCTTCCTCTCTTTCCTCTCAACTCTAGCCACACTCCTTGTCTACCTCCCTCTTTGTCTACCTCCATCTCCCTACTACTGTCTCTCACACACACACTTCTATCCCACCTCTATGTCCACCTCTCTCTCCTCCCACAGGTCTCTCCCCCTCTGTGTCCTCTCTCTCCCTCCCACTTTGGCTCTAACACACTCCCTTTCTATCTCCCTCTTTGTTTCCCTCTCTTTATTTCTCTCATTATTGTTAGTCTTACACTCACTCTCTACCTCCTCTCTTTTCTTCCTTTTCTCTCCCTCCCACTCTCTCTCACACACACACTTTCTATTAGGCCACCTCTGTAATGTCACCTCTTCCTCCCATAACAAATTAGTTATACCTCCCCTCTTTCCTATTCCTCTCTCCTCCACACTCTCTAGACTAGAAGAATTGGTGCATTTAAGGAAGGAATGGCAGGAAGAGATTCCTTGACTAGACCTAGAAAGACATGACAAGGACCTAGACCTAGACCTAGGAACTAGAATTATGCATGTGAACAGACCTATACCCTGTAGACCCTAAAATTATGCTGTGACTGGGTTTTCACTCTCCATGTGTCACCTCTCCACTCCTCTCTGTCCCCTCTTTGACTCTCTCCTGTCTCTCACTCCGTCCTGCTCTCCTTCCCCGTCCTGTTTCCACTCCCTCCCTGCCTCCACCCCCACTCTCTTCTACCCCTCCCTCTCCCTGGGTCTCTTTGTGTCTCACTCCTCTTCCCCTTTGTCCACTCCTCCCCTGTATTTCTCTCTCTCTCTCCCTCTCTCTCTCTCTCCCCGTTTTTTGGTCCTCACTCTCTCTCCTCTCTTCCCCTATTTCTCTCTTTCTCATTCTGCCTCCCTCTGTCTATATCCATGCCGGCTCTTTCGACCTCTCTTCTACTCTTCTGACATCTTTCCTGACTAACTCCTGTTCTCTACCCCCTCTCTCTGCCCTGTCCTCAATGTCTCATCTCACTCTCAGTCTCTGTTGCTCTTTTTGCCTCTTTTCCCTCCCTCCCCTATCTACCTTTCCCCCACCTCTCTCTTTGTGTCCTCTCTCCCCTCACTCTATGTCCCCTCGTTTCTTGTTCATTTGTGATTCTCGATCTCTCTTTTTCTCTTTGCCTCTTTCCTCCTCCCATGTCTGCCTTTCCCCACCTCTCTCCTTTAATGTGTCCTCTCCCCCACTCACTCTGTGTCCTCGTTTCTTGTTCTGTTGTATCCTCCCTCTCGTCCTCTCTCCCTACCTTTTTTTTTATATCTCTCTCACCCCCTTCCTTATCTCTTCCTTCCTCTCACTCAGTCTCCTCTCTCTCTCTACCCCTCATTCCTTCTCTCTCTCTCTCTCTCTCTCTCTCTCTCTCTCCTCCTGTATCCTCTTCTCTCTCTCATGCATCTGCCCTGCCCACTTCCTCTCTTGCCTCTTCCTCTCTCACTCTCTCTCTGCCTCTCTTTGTCTCCCTCTCCTCCCTCTCACACACTCAAACCACTCGTTGTCCAACCCCCCTCTCTTTCTTTATCTCCCCCCTCTCCACCTCTACATTCTCTCTCTGCCCTCCTCCTCCATCTCTCTCTCCCCATCCCTCCTATCTCTCCTCTCTTTCTCTCCCTACATCTACCACCTCTTTTTGCTTTTCCTTGTTGTTAGTCTCCTCTCTGTTTTGCCCATGTTCTCTCTCCCTGCTCCTTCCTCCTTCTCTTTTCCCTAGTTATACCTCCCTCTCTCTCCATCCATCCTAATATGAGGAGTGGGTCTCATGATCGAATAGGAGGGCGTCAGAGAAAAGAAGCGTGGTCTCTCCTATGGAGTGTTAATTTCTTATTCTTCTTCAATGGGTGCTTATATGAGACATGATTATGGAATGGACCATGAGATTAGACCCTAGACCATCACCTAGACCCCTAGCTCCATCTAATCCTATGCACAACTTATACTAAGACTAATCCTACACCCAGGCGCTAAGTGCATTATGTTATGTTCCAAAGTTCTTAAAACAAAATAGCATAATGGTATAAAATATATCTGAATGCATTCACCACACAAGATATGGAACAATATAGAAAAACACCATTATAGAACCAGCAAGGGTAGGGGACAACTTTCCTTCAATGGATCTTATTATGGATGGATCCTCTCCTATTCACTTTCATCTTTGAGGGGTCTTCCTCTATTCTTCAATTCCAAATACAATTCTTCTCTTCATGTCATTACATTGCTTGAATTTGCTTTTATATGGTTCTGCATCACCCTAAGAATATTCTGGGAATCTTCTAGAAGTGGAACCTTCTAAGAAGTCCTTTTCCATTTATTATATCTAACTATAGTGGACCTTATTTAACAATATGGTGGACCTAGTCCACTGCCCATTCATGAATGGGCTCCACTATTATCATTATGGGCCCTCGCCCCCCCTCCTCTCTAGCTACCTAACATTTCAACCCCCTTATGACATCATTGTCCTCAATGCTTGATATACAAACATACAGGGGTCTCATGGATAAATTGTGGACCATATTTTTTGAATAGTCCTAGGGAACTAAGGTCCTTCTTAGGAAAATTATTAGTGCTGAGTAGTCCAGCCTCCATTTGTAATGGGTCCCATGTCCAAGGGTGCTCATGTTAACTCTGATGGAATATTTTGGAGACAATAGCCAACTCAATGATGCTCCAAATCTTGACACATGTCATGTGGATCAAATGAAGATCCATCCACATAGTGGAAAAGGGTTATCTTGAGAATCTGGAATAATGCCAACTAGGAGTATGTGGATGGACAGGTAATAATCATTAATCCCAATTGTCACATTGATGTTCTCCTCTAGGAAGGTGAATGGGATTGTCATAAAATATGAAAGTTGTTTTCATACAGAAATGACAACTATCCATATATAATCATCCTGATGACCTCAAAATCATACCAAACATATATTTTCTGGTTATGTATGTATCCATGATGTCTGATAAATCTCTCATGCATGCTATCAAATGAACTAGTAGATACTACGAAAAATATCATTGAGTTTATCTGTGAGGCCATCTGTGAGTCCATCTACGAATTCATGCAATGTGTCATTCAATTGGGCTTTGAATGCTTTAGTCATATATAGAATTTCTTTGAGGGTTTGAGAAGAAATATACATTGGAAACCTACATAAAATATACCAAAGAAATCTCTTAAAATAATTTGTCCAATGTCAACTGATCTAGTAGAAATATTAGCATCCTATGAAAATTTATGAGCTCTGCTTGATCTTGTAGCCATCCGAAAAACCAGGAAAATAGAACAAGGGTTAAAATAGAATTACTTCTGAGAAAATGTGACTTTTCGGAAGGCTTAAATGTGAAAAAATGTTGAATTTAAAAATGCTGTAACTTTACTTCCAGACCTCTGTTCAATGATTTTTTTGAAATTAGGTATTCTTGTGCACTAAATGTATCATGTAGTGTGCTTCCCTCTTTTTCTTCCTAGAAAAATTATGTAAAAAGACCAAAAACATTCTTCCCTTCTTTGTGGGAAGGTGCTTTCACGTGCAGCTTGTTATGTTCCAAAGTTATGAATACAAAATACAACAATAATTTTCCATCATATCTAACATACATTCACCACAATATATATAGAGTTAATATAGAAAATACAGCTTTTTATTATAGAAACCATGAGGTAGAGACAACACCATACAATGGATTGTATTATAATTTATGGAAGGGATCTCCTGTTCACTTGCCTCTTAGGGGGATTCACTCTATTGAGGATTCAGCTCCAGATGCAATACTTCTCTTCATATGCACCATTACACATTTCTTGAACCCTTTTATATATAGTTCTACCATCACCTAAGAATATTCTAGAGGGAGAACCGGTTCTAGAAGTAGAACTTTCTAAGGAGTCCTCTTACATTTGTTATATCTAACTACCAATTTATATTATTTAATTACCATAGTGGGTCTTATTTAATAATATCTTGGACCTAGTCCACCTTACATTGAATGGTCTCCTTTTATCATTATAGTCCCTCTGGGTGGTAGCCCACTATCTCTATCTACCTAACACATTATGCCTATATCTCTTGTTTAATCATGATATTTAATGGATACGACCGTTAACCTACGATTTAATAATGATTTCACATGGTTTAATGATGATTATGGTATGTTGAACTTGCTTTGTTAATTGATTCTGGTTACCTCTGTTGTGATGCTCTTCTTCAGGGCAACCAAAATGCATCTTAGAGAATTGATCAACCACCACAAAGACACAGTCATTTTCCCGATTGGTGGATGGGAGGCCGAACATGGCCATTGAAGGATTCCCATGGTTCGTCAAGAGTACAAAGATGGGTGTAGAGGCCCTACTTATTAATGGTCGGTTTGGAAGCATGGCAGTCACGAGGACCTGGTATATACTTGTTGACCTCCTTTTGAAGTTTCGTCTAGTATAAATGTTTTTTGTAGCATAGCCACTATCTTTAGTAGAAGTGTCCTTCCACCCGACTATAGTGGGATTCCTAGATCAATGCCATTTCATCTCTTGATGGAAAACAAATATGGCTCGAACGACACAACAACCCATCTCGAATATGGAAATTATGGAATAAGCGTGTTTTAACTTGACATTTGGTAGGTGGTGGTGAAGTCCTAGTCTATCTCATAGATTTGGGGCCATCAGTGTATTATCACGAGGGAAACTCTCCTGGGGTGTATATCCCAGAGTATGCATGTTGACAATCTTTTGGTAACTATTTTCTCAAATAAGGGTGTGGGTTTGGATCAAGATGAATATATTAATCTTTGGATTGTATCCAAGGCTTGATCTAGCTATATTCATGCAATACAGGCCTTTGAGAACTATTATCCGATAGGTTTATGTAAATCAAATGGATGAGAAAACTAATCAGTTAACTAGAACACACATAGACAATATATATGATGGGTCAACAAACTAGCCAAAGATGCCTGATTCTTGCTTAGCAGTCAAAAGTAAAGATGACCATTACCATGGGACCATTAAACATAGACAAAGAATGATTTCTACTCATATGCATAGACAAAGATGAAGGAGGTTCTGACAATAGCAAATGAAAGAATCTTATAGGCTTGAATATATTTAATAATAAGTCTCTATTACAGTAGCAGGATAGTGAATCCAAAATTGAACCTTTGGCCTCAAGGACTGAATCCCCCCCCTTTATGTTCATCAAATGTTCTTGGCTATATAGCCTTTACAAACAGTTTCCATATCCTAGATTAATGGATCAAATTTTTCCAAATATAGAAAATCAATAATTGACCTAAGTAGACTAGATCAATTCAACTTCTCGATTGATCTTTACATTCTTCAGATTCTTGGAAGGTGTAGTAAGCCTTCCGAGAATTTCAGATCTCATGTGATATGGGAGAAGTCAAACTTGACACCTGTTATTGATCAGCAGTCTTATCTCCTTGACAAAGCTATTTGTTCTTAACTTTTACGTCTTTAAAACATCTTTGAAACCAAAAACTCTTGCTAGAGATGTCATTAATTATTTTCAATTGATTGGAACCATTTTTAAATATTTTGAACAAGAAAAACTTGGATCTATGCAAAAACATTAGCTTTATGTCTTATCAGTGCTTTTGGTAGCTAGATAAAATAGAATTCGGGCCGATTATCTATCGAAAGCTCTGCTTTCAGTGACTAATGAACAATCGATATGTTAAAGCAAGCCGCGAAACTTGAATTATCAAAATTTTAAAATACCCTTGTCTCAGCTCAAAAATGCCTACCGGGTGATCTTTTTAGGCCTCGTATCTTGCTCAAAATTTGTAGAGTTACTAGCTACTTCTGGTTCATTGCATTGAACTACCACCTATGCAAGGGGCTCAAGAGAAGCATGATCTTGGTTTTTTGAAACCATTGCATTTTTCCTCAAAATCTTGACCTTTTTCTTCAAACCCCGAGCTACTCTCCATAGGCTGTTGTAGTCCTTTACAATCTTGTTTTCTTTTCTTCTCCTTTATGCTTTCATGGGCTAGTCTTTCCAAAGTTGAATTGCTTTCTACAAAGTTTTTTGATAGGGTTTCATACCTGGTTTTATTACCCTTTCAAGCACTTCTTGCTCAACTAGCTTCTTCTTAAGCTTCTTTATTTCTTTGATTTATTCTCTTCACTTTCGTTTGCTAGTGAGGCATCTGCAATTTTTGGTTCTTTTTCTTCTCGGGGTGTAGGTGATGAAAGGTTCTCATAACTTGTTGTATATGTCCTAAAAATAGATTTGTCATACCATTAGTAGCTGAATCCTCAAATTTTGTTTCCAACTATTGCTCTTCATCTTCTAAGTCTGTGTAAGAGAGATTGAGAATGTTTTTGTTCACTGGGAAATCATTGGCCTCTTCTTCCTCACCGTTAAAATTCAATTTCTTCTGCGTTTTGCCGACCTAGAGAGGAAGGAGAGGAGTGGAGTGTTGGGGTTGGAGAGATAGCTTCTTCTCCTCCTCTTTCCCTTAAGGAGTGGAGGATTTCTTAGAATGAGGACTCTTTTTCCCTCTGGCTGAACCTCATTCTAGAAATTATTCCAGAATAAAGAAATAATTTCATTCTTTACCCTTTCTTTGCAACAGCTCACAAACTAACAGTTTGATTAAACTATGGTGGGATAATCTGCCTGCAACTTGACTAGGTTTGGGCTTGACTTGATGAGCCATCTTAAGATAAGCCCGATTGAAGGAAGCCGGAAGATTAAGTGAGTTTCTACCTATCAAATGGTTTATAAGTGATCCAAAGGGATCAAATTTTTGCTCAAAAATCCAAAGTCCTGAGAATCACTTCAAATAGAGCGAGTTTCATAGGCCTCATCATCATAGACCCAACACAACTCGTTTAGGTTCAAACGGACGTGGATGATGTCTCACATTGTTCAAATTGTCAAGCAGGGCAAAAATTGCTAACTTCATGCCGATCGATACGGTTGCTAACATCTTGAGGGAGCCCTCTGTTGGCGTGACAAGGTCATATCTTGACATAGCATGTGTTGATTGAGTAGACCATTGGCGGTTAGTAGTCAGTCATTTCTCGGCATGTTTTTGGTAAGTGGGATGGTGCCACGTGGCCCCATTTATGGGCTTCCACGTGGCATATTTTTAGTTTGGTTGGTTGTTAAAATTATATAGAGTCCATGGGGATCAGTTGGACCTCACTTTGAGTGGAGCACCTTTGCATGGTGTGGGTTACCAATAGCCCATCCTATGATCTTTACGATTATGTAAGCGGTTTCATTTATATATTTAAATTTGAATTGTTTTATGTTTTGGTAGCCTTGATCGGGCTAGGGCTAAGCCCATTTAACCACATGCGAATTACCATATAACCACCACTGCGCGCGTGCAAATTCAAACAGAGTCAGCCTGTGGTTGTATTGTTAATACATATGACCAATGGTTAAATGCACAGGAGTTTAATATTGCTAATGGTTAAAAACCGCGCCGACACTTGTCGTATGTTCATTCAATTTTGGGACTTATCCCTTTTATGTCTTGATGCGGTCACATGGCCATGTACCCAACAGTTCTTGGTTAGGGGCTAGGTTCCCTAACCATTCTGATTAGTGTGGTTTTAGGTTATTATTATTAGGTGCTAGGTTTTAAGCATGGAAAAACATCTGGGGCTAGGTTGTGGACACACCGAGAGGCCATTTTGGTGACCGAGATAGCAAGTTTGAAGAGGAACTTCTAGGAAGCCTATCTTCTTCAATTTTGGCCAAATCGGGTGCCGAAAAAACCCAACTAGGGATTTTTAGGCGTTATGTAACCATTGGAGCCATCTGTTTGGAATTTTGAGCATTTTAAAGAACATATTTTAGCACTTTGATCAAATAATATGAATCCATTGGAAGCTGGACCCGAGGGAGATGTAGCCCAAAGAGAGGGTGAACTCCTTTATCATTGTTGTGTTATGTGTTTACTAATCAATGTTGTTTGCTTCTTATTATCTGTTGTGTTATGTGTTTTTTGTTCACTGTTATTTGTTGTTGATTATATGCATCTTGAATGTGTAATTTCTATAAAAGTTGTGTTTGCAAAATTGATCCATTTTCATAAGAACACTTGAATTAAAACTTGCAAATATTTTCAAGAATACAAGCCTTTATCATTTTCAGATCAAGTTGGTATCATAGCATAGGTTTTTGAAGGCTTTATTATTTGCAAGTGTTTTGTTTTCTGATTCTCACAAGGTTGAAACTCACAAGAGGAGAAGGTCAACTTTGTAGAGCCAATTTCTCATCCTTCAAGAAGAAATATTATATCATCACCTCAAGCTTCAAGGAGGCATTCACCAAGTATGGCTCATGAAGAGAGTCATGAACATATTCCTACAAAATATGAAGATCTCAGAAAGGCTTTCATGGAAATGAGAGAAATGATGAAAGTCTTGATGGAAGAAAAGAATACAAGGTTGCAAGGTGAAGGCTCCAACCCTTCAAAGAAAAAGGGATACAGTGGTGATAAAACTCCAAATGGAAATGGAGGAAATGATTCTTCTCCACCACCCTCACCTCCATCTTCTTATTCTTCTACCAGTTCAAGACCTCTTCCAAATTCTCCAAAAGGACATGGTAAAACTCCTCCACAAATTCCTTTGTTAAAACTTGATATTAAATTTGAATTGCCAATGTACAATGGAGAGGTAAATGTTGAGAAATTAGATAATTGGATTCGTCAGATTGAGGTGTATTGTAGGATACACAAAATTCAAGATGATGAAACTAAGATTCAACTTGCTTCTTTAAGATTGGATAGTGCAACACTCATTTGGTGGGAAGCCAAGACTCAAGATGACAGGAAGAAACATGGTAAAATTTTAACCTCTTGGAATGATTTTATTGTTTCAATTAAAAAACAATTTTACCCATTGGAATATATGCAAAAAGCTACTATGGATTGTCAAAATTTTAGACAAGCTAAAGGACAAAATGTGCAAAGCTTTACTCAAGAATTTAGTAGAAGAGCTTTGGTTTTGGGAGTAGATTTCTCTTCTCAAGAAACTTTACTGAAATGCATTGGAGGTTTACATAGTTGTTTGAGACATACCATACTCATGTTTAACCCTTCAAATCTAGATGAAGTTTGTGTTCAGGAAACTCATTTGGAATCCAGAGGAAGGAATGAAACTCATGAGGGTAATAAGAAGCCTTTCATTCATGGAGACAAAGGAAAGAGGAAGTTCAAGGGAAATGGAAAAAAGAATGTTGTTGTTAAGAAAGAGGGAGAATTTTTTTCATGAAAACATTGTTCAAAAGATGGCCATGATGAAGACCATTGTTGGAAACTTCATCCTGAAAGAAGACCCAAAACGTTTGGCAACAAAGGGAAGTCAAAGACTCCTGCAACCATACAACATGATTTAGGTTTTGATTCAGGTGATGAAGCAAAGATTACAGCCATGGGTTATCAAGGTAAGGGTTCTATTGCAAGTACTAGTTCTTCAAGTAACAGTAATCTCAATGAAACTCGACAAGAAAAAGAAAGAATAGAACTTTTTCATATAAGGGTTATTTCAAAGCATACCAAGATAGATACTCTATTTGATACTGGATCTCAAGCAAACCATATATCTGAAGACACTGTCAAGAAATTAAAATTGGAAACAATTCCACATCCTAAACCATACCCTCTTGGTTAGATATGTGATAATGCTAAATTGCAGGTGACAAGAAGGTGTAAACTTAGGTTTTCT
>SNQJ01S0083433.1:8123-43074 GCA_010110895.2 Picea sitchensis | reverse complement strand
TTTTAATTCAAGTGTTCTTATGAAAATGGATCAATTTTGCAAACACAACTTTTATAGAAATTACACATTCAAGATGCATATAATCAACAACAAATAACAGTGAACAAAAAACACATAACACAACAAATGATAAAGGAGTTCACCCCTCTGTTGGGCTACATCTCCTGGTCCAAATTCCAATGGATCTTTTGTATTATTTGTTCAAATTTCTAAAATATGTGCTTTACGATGCTCAAAATGCCAAATAGATGGCTCCAATGGCTTCAGAATGTCCAAAAACCCCTAGCTAGGCTTTTTTGGCACCTGTTTTGGCCAAAAATTGAAGAAGATAGGATTCTTGGAAGTTCCCCTTCAAACTTGTTGTCTCTAGATCGCCAAAATGCACCTCTGTCTCCTCAACCTAGCCCCGACGTGCATACTTTTGCTAAAACCTAGCTACAGGTGCAACCGCAAAATGATGTGAACTGTAGGACGGTTAGGGCGCGCCTATCCCCTAACCGCCAAAACCCGTGGACATATGGGTCACCATGTGACCACGCGCATATACAAAAAGGGGCCAAGGTTTTAAAACATATGGTAATAGGGTCAGAACACGCGCACGTGGGTGGTTACATGGTATATATATGACTGGGGGTCAGGGCTTAGCCTCGACCCGGACCACGCCCCAAATCACAACATTTGAAATTCAAATAAATTAAATCCCATATGTATATTAAGAACCATAGGTGGGTGCGCCAGTTGGGCGGCCCTTCCCAAAGCTCTTCCCCTTGCCCAGAGGTTGCGGGGTCGAATCCTGTTGACTACATAATTTTTAGACCACTGTCCAAGTGACACGTGGAAGCCATTGATTGGGCCATGTGTTACCATTCCAATCACCACAAACATGCCACATGTTGGATGCCAACTCATCCACACGACTTCTAAACAATACCTGGCATGTGTCGTATGGCCCTGCCACATGTCGTACGGCCCTGCCACGTCAGCATCCATACGGACTGTACAATCAACACATTTTTTTTTCCCTCTTTGACGATTTGAACATAATGAGATATCTCACTCATCTGATGTCCGTTTGAACCCAAATGAGTTGTATTGGGTTCATGATGACGAGGCCTATGCACCCGTTCGATTTGAAGTGATTCCAAGCACTTTGAATTTTGAGCAAAATTTGATCCCCTGGATCATGTATGCAGTTTAACGAGTAAATTTATGTGGCATAGCTTAGTTGACTACTGTGTATGTTATTGTATGTTCCGTATTAAGGGAACAAAAGAATTCTCTAGAGTAGCATGGTCTAGCCTGTTAGCTGGGAATGTTACTGACTGCTGTCAGAGCATGAGTGGTTGCTCTGGAGTGGCATACTCTGGCCTATGGGTGGCCAGGGGAACGTTACACGCGGTGATCCAAAGAATCTAACAATGGATTTTTACTCTTGTGGAGATGTCCAAGATCCTTATTTCTTGTTGATCTATCGTCCTTGATCTCCTCCTCCAATGAATTTGTTTCTCTTACTTCACTCCATATTTTGTTCTCTTTTGTTCACTTTGACCGAGTAACAGTCACTGTGTCTTCCGCATAGTTCACATTTTTCCTTTTCTTCCTTTATATTCCATTATTTTCATAACCAAGGGCCAACAAGCCCCCAACACTCACCTATGACTCGTCTCGAGGAACTTCATATATGACCTTTCTGTTTTACTTCGACTTTAGACTGCACAGTGCAGCCTTTGCTTTCTGTTCTATGCCTCATCTCCTTCCTTCCTTGTGCAAACTATCTTTTTTGTGTCTAGTACCCAGTTTCAACTACACCTAGTACCTATATCCTTTTCCTTATTCTTTTACTTAGAGCTGCAGGGAATCAGGTTGTAATAATATAATTTCAACTGGCTCCCATTCACTAATCCTTCCTTACATTCTCCCTTCAAAGTCTTCAACTACATAGCTCCTCCTTCTGTAACATAGGCAATCTCATATTCCCTGAGCCAATGCATTATAAACTTCCTAGGATGTTTTATGAACATACTGTCATATACCAGTACTAGATCACTTTGCTTGAGTGCCTTCTTCTTGATGTGCCTGTCATGATAGGCCTTCTCTCTTCCCTTCTATACATGTTGATGGAATCCTGCAATAAATATTTTTTCTTCGAGTTCGACCAACTGCGTGAGCCTCTCTCGAACAACACCAGTGTCATCCATGGCTGTAAAGGAAACAATTCTTAGGCTTGGTACCAGGTATTCCATTGGGACAACAACTTCGAGACCATATACCAACTTAAAATGGATCTGCATTGTTAGCTTCTTGCAAGTGGTTCTTTAGGCCCAAAGTACTACTGGTACTCTTAAATCCCAGTCATCCTTGTTCACACTACAAATCTTCATCAATGTTGTCTCGAAGATCTTGTTGAATGATTCCACTGTCCCATTTTCTTGTGGATGTTAAGGTGTGCTTTTATGATGGTGGAGTGCAAATTCCTTAGTCAGGGCTTCAATTGTTTTATTTATGAAATGTGTGCCTTGATCACTCATAAGGATATTTGGGCATCCAAACCTGGTTATGATGTCATCAAATATGAAACACACAGTTGTAGTTGCACTACAGGCCTTAACTTCTCTTTCTTCAGCCCATCTGGTCAAGTACTATGTTGTTKTAATTATGTACCTTTCTCCTGTGYGCTTTCTTGGTGGGTTTAGGTCCCGCGAAGTCAATGGCCCATTTCTCAAATTCTTGTAGGGTCAGTTGTGGTGCTAATGGAATTTTGTATCTTCTAGATGGTTTCCCAACTCTTTGGCATACATTGGAGGCTCTGTAATAGTCTTTAGCATCTTTGTGTAAGGTAGGCCACCAAAGGCCTGGTCTAAGCACCTTCCACGCGGTTTCTTTCCCTACGTAGTGTCCTCTTGTGATGCCTTCATGAGATTCTGCAAGGATCAATGGTCGCTCTACCTCCATAACATATCTTCTCAATTTCTCATTAGGTCCCATCTGATAGATCTGTCCAGCTATAAGTGAAGAGTATGCAGCACACACTACTAGTTGTTTATTCATGGGAATTGTATACTCACTAGGTTCCATTCCTGTTGACAGGAACTAGACTATTTCTATGAAGTGGTCATCAATATGTCTAATGTCCATAAAATGTGCATCCAATAGTGCATCCTCCAAACTGTTCGGCTCTTCTCCATGTTCCAACCTCGACAAGTGGTCAAGACCTTTGTTCATTCTTCTTGGCTTTACTATGATCTCAAAGTCACATTCTTGAAATAACAAAATCCATCTGCATATTATCCCCCCCAACAATGTCTTGTTGATTAGGTATTTCAGCGCGGAGTGATCAGTAAACATTTTAAAGTGTCCTCCCAACAAGTAGTGGTGAAATTTCTATAATGCATACAGCATGGCTAAACCCTCTCGCTCAGTATTGGTGTAATTGATCTCAGCAGTTGATATATTCCTGCTGGAAAAAGGATAGCTTCCCCAAGTTGTGCTAACATTGCTCCTAAATAAATATAAGATGCATCGACATGCACATGAAACTCCTTGCTCCAATATGGAAAAACTAGAATAGGCACGGTAACCATTTTCTATTTCAGTGTGTTGAAGCTCTGTTGGCACTCTTTTGTCCAACTAAAATGACAATCTTTCTTCAAAATATTCTCCATGGGTGTTGCAATCTGGGCATATCCTTTAATCAACTTCCTGTAATATCATGTGTGTCTCAGTGAAGTGCACACTTGTTTGACTAAAGTAGGAGGGGGTAGATCAACTATAATGGAATTTTTAGATGGATCGACCAACAATCCCTTCTTGCATACAATATGACCTAACATCACTCCAAATGGTGAGAAAAAGATGTGTTTCTTCAGATTCAAGGAAATTTGACACTGCCTACATTTGTCCAACATTAGCCTTAGACATTCAATATGATTATTCAATAAACTAAAAATAGTCCAATCATCCAAATATGCTTCGATAAATTTATGTAGAAACTCCTTGAATGCTACGACCACCACCCTAGAAAAGATGGTTGGAGAATTCTTCAATCCAAATGGCATCACTGTATACTGATAGGACCCCCATTCTGTTGCAAATGTGGTCTTATGGTGATCTTCCTTGGCAATTCGGATCTGATGGTATACCGAGAATCCATTTGTAAAAGAGTATACCTCTTGGCCTCCCACATTATCTAACACTTCATCAGTTAATGGTGTAGGGAAGGGGTCATGAGAAAAGGCATCGTTCATCTTCTTGAGATATACACAGATAATGATCTCTCCCATTGGCCCTCTAATGCCCTTCATATCAGTGAACTTGGTTGGAAACAAGTCCTGATATTCATGCAATAAATTTTTAATATCGTCAATGGTAGCATCATCCCAGTAATCTCCAACATTTGCAAGCTTCGGTGTCTTCTCTGTTCCAATATTGACCTTCTTAATCTTGATTGACTTTAAAATTAATGGTAACTCAACTACTGGTCCTTCCACATATATTTGGCCTTATGTTTCTTTGATGTTCACCTTTCTTGGATCATCGTCTTCATCAGCATTGATGTTGTAACAACCTTGCATTTTCTGGAGAGACACAGTCCATTTGTTCTCTTCTTTCTCCAAAGGGAGGTTAGATGCCTCCTCAAATAATTTTTGTCTTACAATCTGTAGTGCTTGATCTACTGAAGGTTATTGAATTTCAAAAAAGAAGGTGGTTACAAAATTCAGAGTCATACCTTCCCAATCTGTAGTAATGAGGCGCAGCTCTACTAGAAGGTACCAATTGATAGGTGTCGTGTCCAGTGTGTTAATGATTTTGTGCACCCACTGCTCTTGAGTAATGTTTCTCCAGGATTCTTCACATCTTCACACATGGTCCTTTGGGCAGCTTCGACCTGTGTAGAAAACTTCACAACCTTCTACTTGTGCTGAGAACCGTGTTGCCATCAAGGTACAACATTGTATCCATTATGTAATGTTGTTTTTATGTGTCCCCCGCCATATTTCTAGTGTGGATTTCGAGGCCTCATCCATTGCCAACAATCTTTGTTGCATTGGTACACTTTCTTCAAAATCTGATAAGAAGGTTTCTAAAGGATTCGGACCATCAAAGGTGGGTAAGTTACTTACTGCTGTTCCGATCAGACGAAATTCTCTACTTAATCTAGCACATCTTCTTATAGATACTTCATACATTTTATTCTTCCAGTTCTCCAATTCTTCTTCTGTGTCTGATGAACATGCGTTGTCACTTCACCAACTTAGGTTTCCATCGATTGTAGGATTAATGTAATCCTATTGTCTGGTTGTTAATTTGTATATAGTTTCCATTTGATATGCGCAGTCTTCCTCTCTGATGGGCTCTGTGTATCATTGACCTTCATCTGGATCTAAGGGTGAAATGACCCTAAGGCCATCTCTTTCAAACGTCATAAGTATTTTCTTTAAATCAACCATAATGGAATTATTGAAAGCCCAATAAATTCCTAACAACGCAGGGTAAGGACAACTATCATCAACTATCTCAATTACCTCAAAATATGCAAATGTTCTTACTCTATCAATGTCCACAGGGACATGTTCCAATCATCGAAAGGAGATGACAACTTGTTTTTTAGCCATCCTGAGCCTGATAAGGGAATAGATCAAATTTGGTTTTCCCATTAGTGCCCAAGTTTTCTTCATCATGGCATTGACCTCTGACCCTAAGTCGAGGACCACATAGTCTATATCATACTCTCCTATTTTAGCATTCAAGTCTAATTCCTTCTCTTCTTAGCGATTTGGTTTACTGCCCTATTTAATAAGGAGTCTATCTTTCCTAGCTCATACTGTCTGATTAAATTTTGTAGTTCTTGTAGTTCCTGAATCAACTTAATACAAGTATATAAAAATTCCATGAGCTTGCTTACCTCTTTTCCTTCTCTTCACGAAGCAGACTGATGAAATTCCTATGACATTCCATATTCCCCTACTTGTGGCCATGTCTTTGATGAAGAGCCTTGGTATTCTTTGAACTCTTTTCTTGCCTCCTCAAATATATGTCTTTCTTTATTTGCATCAAAATTTTGGGTCTTCTCTGCAGCTTTCATGATTCCTAAGTATTTTTTAGTCTTTCCTTGGATCATTATGTCTTCTCCTATAACAACGCCTCCTCTAGTGATAACAATGACTCTGGGGTCTTCTCCGTGAGGTTTGGAATATATCAGTTTCACTTGTGGGTTATGCTGAGTTCCTCGTCTTTCCTAAAGCTTAGACAACAATGTTGGACATTGCTCAATAACATGCTCGAAGGAGTTGCAATAGCTGCAAGTAGTGAAAGGGTTCTGACAGTCCCTTGCTAGGTGTCTTGGTTGTGCATAGTTATAACATATTATTTATCCTCAGCCTCGACCCATACCGCATCCTCATCCTCATCCTATGAATCCACCTCGAGGATTGAAGTTTCCTCTCCCAGGGGAGTTATACTTCATAGTGTTTCCTTCTTGTTGTACTTCACCTTGGATTTTGTATATGTCTCTTGACCTTTCATGCATGAGATCATAAGCCCTACAATCCCTACTGTCATGTCCCATAGACTTATAGAATGTGCAATACAAATTTGTGGGTGCCTGAACATATTTTTTCATGTAATATCACTCACCAGGGCGATGTCTATTTCAACATACCTCGCACCAGGGTAAGGTGACTTGATTCAAAGGGCTCAGAGCTCTAGATGCCAAGTATTCATGGAATAGGGGATAATGTTTTTTGTCATGGCCTTTTAATCTGCATCTAACACACCAAATGTCTTCTCTTTTATATTTTCCCTTGTATTTTCTCATATCTTCGACCTACATAGACAAACTATTTAGTTGACTCAAGACTTGACTCATACCTAAATTGGATTCTCCCATAGGGGATGACTCTAGCTTCATGGCGATCTCCAACGCTTTAGCCTACGAAGAAATATTCTGTTGCATAAGAGGAACTATGATGTGTGGTAAAAGGGAAGCAATGAACCACTCTTTGTTCTACTCATCTGGGATCTGAAAATTCGATCGGCCTGTTAAGGTCTTGAATCTTTGATCGAATTCCCAAACAGGTTTGGATACCTTTTTCCTGATCTCTTTCATCTCTATAATACACTGTGAGTCTGACTTGGGTTTCTTGAACTCTGCAGTTAACGCATTCTTGATCTCAGTCAGTGGCTTAGATTGTGCAAGTCCTTGGAAAAGCTTCATGTACCATCTCAGTGTGCAATCCCTTAGGGCAGTACTAAACTAGGTTCTTTTAACAGCTTCGTCAGTGACATTCTTAATATTCCACACGGATTCACATAGGAACCAGTAATGATTAGGGTCTTCAGAACCATCTCCCCTAAATATAGGGAGCCTCATCTCATCTTCCATATATATTCCTAGGTTTTTGGTCTAAGTATGTGGCAGACTACTAGTAATAGTTCTTTGAGGACTATGGTGACTCTAACTATTCTGATTGCTTAATTCTACTGAATCGACAAGAGAATTAATAGTACTTACTTTGGCAGTCTGCGTAGTTCCTGAAGTTTCTGGCTCATCTCGGCAAGGTTCTTCATCTTTCCCTTCCTCTGGCCTAGCGCATTCTGAATGCTCTTCATCCGTCAGGTCTGCCTCTTCTCCACTATAGAAACCCTTGTCCCTATAGTTCTGCTTGAATAATTTCGCAGGATGAACTTCTCTGAATGCTCTCCCATTGCGCGTATGTCAAACTTCCATGTCATTGTCACTGTCTTAATTCCTGAACATTATATTTTCCATATCTGACCAATCTACTATATCTTCAAGATGTTCTTCTCATGCAATAGCATCTTGATCATCAACTTCAGAAAATGTAAATAATTTCCTTTGGGTCCCTTGAAGAAATATCTCTCGGCTTGGCTATATGACACTAATATGTCAACATCAAACTCGATGATGTACCCTCCAATGGTGTTATCAAACCAGTGATCTATTGCTTGTGACGCGACGTTATCGACTCTCTTTACCTTCTTGATCAACGCCGACGTCCAAACTATAGGAGGTCTAGATCTGATCTCAAACTGGGTATCTGCTAACCTAGATAACCATTCATATAGCTCCTGATGGATTCCTCCAAATAAAATCTTGTGTATATTAGTAAAGATATATCTCCCCAATCAATCCTCTATACAAAGATTAAGGTTCTTATTCTGGGCTTCAGCGAAGTCCTTTTCTTGATCCTCTATCCACTTTTTAATTTATGTCTTTGATGGAAACCACCTTAGCATTCCCTCAAGAAGATTTTGGTCCCATTAATGGAACCATTTGTTGGCACAGGGGTAGACCTAGGGTTCAACTCCAAGAGTGCATCAACAAGAAATAACTATTGGCGCTTTCAGCTACACCTGTGAAGCAGATGCATTCTCACCCGATGTAGCTATGGGGGGGTTGGAGGATAGGGATGCTTACAACCAAGGGAAATATCAAGTAGATCCAACACTAGAACAATACAACATGCATATATCACTTATCATCTTAGATCTATTCCACACATCTATCATATCTACCACAGTAATGAAATAACAATATATCAAGGCAAAAGAACATATCATCAATCACACACACAAGACAAGATGGAAACCCATGATGTATAGACGATGGGGTAGATGAACCCAACCACACATAATTTGTCAATCTTGGATTTGATGGTCGTTGCTTTGGATGGGTATGGAGGTCACTGTTTTTGACGAACTGGTGTAATGTTAGGCCAGGTGTCGATGTGATTTTCGACGATAGAGGGATCAAGGCCAGGCATTTCTATGTATGACCAGGAAAAAATATACCAATATTCTTGGAAGAGGGCTTTATAGACGGTGATTTCTTCAGGAGTGCAAGCGGTGCCAATGGTGATTTCCTCGACGACTCCATTTTTTATGGAAATATTGATTTTTATGGTCGGGGAAATGTTGGCCATGTTTCCTTCCTCAAAAGAATCAGGGGCAGGAATGGGGTTGTTGAACCAGTCGATATGCCCTGATGGGATAAAATCCTTGGTTTTGACCGCGTATATGGGGTGTTGGTTAGGAGGCGTGGAGGCTTCCTGTGGAAAGAAGAGTACTTTGTAGTGTAGCACATCCCATGCATAGTCGGGGGTGTTTAACTCTTCGAGTATGTCCTCGTCATAGTGGAATTGGCGAGAATACCAAGGATCTAAAAGAGTGATATCGGTGATTGTCGTCGGGTGGCTATCCCTTGGTGATGAAGAAGCAGGGGGAATTACGCAATGATATTGACATGGTTCGCTCGACATAAACCAAATATAGAAGTATTGACGAGTACCAGTGCTAGTTGGATGTAAAATTTCCGTAGGGAAATGAATGGGATAATTTGGGGGATTTGGGGGTGAATCCTCGGATAAGTCATCCAAGAACCACTGAGCCGTCAGGAGTGCCTCAGGTTCAGGATAAATGATATGAAGAATCTTGAGTGATGAGGTAAGGTCAACCATCGATTCTGTAGGGAGTGTTAGGGTTTGAATCAGGGTCAATTGGCGTTGCCTGTATTCAATGATCATAGGACATTGGTATGTAAAATGATCTAAGAATTCACATAGAGAGCAAGGGAATCTCATACGTTCATTGACACAAGTTGTGACATTATGTATGTCAGTGATTTTTGGTAGGGATGATGTAGTTGGATTGGGTTCGTTCTGGAAGCTTTGGCATACTGCAGCTAGTGTTTGCCGTAAGCACGACAGTCCTGGGCAATGGTGTGTATAATGGCCATATTCTGAACATATAGTGCAAGCAAATTTGGTTTGCAACCCTTTACTACATGAGTGAGGGGCGGTAGAGGCAATACTTGCTATAGTGGCAAGGGTTGATGGTGTTTGATTGAGTGGAATCAAGTTTCGTAACTTGGGTAGAGATGGGAAGTTGTTGGTTTGGTGTCCATCTTTATCACATAGCATGCAAGGAGGTTGGATGTGTGGGGGAAGTGGAGTTGTGGGCTCCTTCCTCTTTCACCTATCCCCAGCTATGGTAGGGAGGGTAGTGAGTGGGGGTGTAATGGGTATGGTGGGAGTGATTATGGGAATCGTCATTGGGATTCCTTCCGTTTGGGGGGGAAGGGATGGTTGAGGGACCATCTTTGGTGGATGTAAATACCAAACTGGAATTGATAACACCATATTAGGGAGGGTAAGCATTGCGGCTACTTGGAAAGCTTGTATGCCAGGTGGAGGGTAGAAGAAGGGGATTTGAGTAATGGCTTGGGGAACTGTCTCCCAAACTGGGATATGGCCTTAGGGAGAGGTGAAATCATGGACTGGTGGAGTCGACAAGTTCGTAGGAGGCTCATGAGGGGGGAGCTCTGTGACTAGTGGGATGTCAGATATGATAGAAGCCTCCCTAGGAGGAAGGGTATGCTCTATGTCAGTTCCGTTGGATGATACAATGCATACTTGATTGGAAGGATGAAGGAGTGGTGGTGCACCATGAGAGGGAGAATGTTATCGATGTTGGCAGAAGGGTTAGGCTCATAATGTGAGACTTGGTACATGGTAATGATCTTCCTGTTATGGGGGAACATCATCATTTGAAATATGGAAGAGGTAACTACCTTCATAGCATACATGTAGCTACGACCGAACAGGATATTATAATCAAGTGGGGCATCGATAACTTCAATTTCGATGAGAATGGTCTTTCCCTCGAGTTCTATAGGGACGTTTTGGAAGATCCCTTCAGGAGACGATGGTCATTCGTCATAAGCTCTTAAATTAATGGTATATGGTATGAGTTCGGGGGAGCCAAGTTTCTACCATACATATTTGGACATAATGCATGTGGATGCACCTTTATCGATGATGCACCGATGAACTATAATGTTCCTAATTTTTACTGGGATTTGAAAAGCGATTAGAGTGGGAAGGCAAGGTTCTCCACTATCGAGATCAAATTTGATGAGTTGAGTATCTGCGGGGTCGACTTCCCCCAAGGCAGAAAGTAATGATTTACGCTGAGTGGGGAAATTTTGAAGGACCTATAAGACTGAAGGTGCTAAACTGCAGCTATAGTACTCTGAGACTTCTGGTCCGACCTATTGTTGAAGCCCTGGAAGAGAAGTAGGGAAGCCAAGGGACTGTTGAGCAGAGAAGAGGCACAGTTCCTTGGGTGGGAGAGGCATGTGGGGAATGAGAGGTTGTAGCTGGTTGGTTGAGTGAGCACTTGAGACAGAGTCTTTCCTGTTGTCCATGAGCCTTATCCTGGACAGGAACCCTTTACCCTCGGTCAACTTCAGTCCCAGCTCGGGGGTGACTCACTGTTGAGAGTGATGAACAATGTATTCTATGGCTGGGAGTTTCGTGGACGGTCTATACGCAGTTGGTGACAATATTTCTAAGATAAGTACCAATTGTATGATAAAATGATATGTTGCTTTGTTATTTACATGGCTATGTTACTGTTTATCATATATGTGATTATAATTGCCTGTATGTTTATGGGTAATTCCCTATAAATTCTAGATATTTGTAGTTACTGTTATTTCAGTATAAAAGTCGTATGTTACAGAAAGTAATTGTTTGTATATGTTTATATGTAAAGCTTCCACAAGAGTGATGTATGTATATGTTTTAGTTGCATGCAGTTTAAAGAGTAAATTTATGTGGCATAACTTAGTTGACTACTGGGTATGTTACTGTATGGTCTGCAGTAAGGGAACAAAAGCGTTCCCTAGAGTATCATGGTCTGGCTTGTTAAGTCTGGGAATGTTACTGATTGGTGTCAAAGCATGAGTGGTTTCTCTGGAGTGGCGTACCCCAGCCTACAGGTGGTTGGGGGAACATTACAAGTTGGTATCATAGCTTCAGTTCAATACTGATCTTGGATGGGGCTTAGGGGTTCAATTGAAGTGAATATTCACAAAAGAGTAACTTCGACGTGACCAAAATTTGAGTCATGGAGTGTCCATGGAAAAAGTTGGCATGCTGGTGCACATGGTAAATTGTGGCACCGTGTGGGAAAACGTTGGCGTGCCAATATGCACGGTAAATTGTGGCACCACGTGGAAGATTATTATATGTGTATGCACACCCTGAATTTAGCCTTGCGTGATGACCAAACACATAGTAATGTGCACATGGGGTGTGCAAGTATTGCTTAACATAGAAGAGTTTTATTGGTACGCGCATAAGTATGAGTATAAGTTGTTTCACGACAGTATATTCAGTAGTGTGAGTAGATAAGTGGGAGCGATGGAAGATGTTGAACTTGACATGGTGCATGCATAGGATGAAATGCATGTGGAATATTGGTACGCGGTACCAAAACTGTGCGCAGTGGATATTGGCTCACAACGCAAGAGTAGTGCGCGTAAGTTGTCGATGTGACGTAGAAGAAATGCACAGTAGATATAGGTGTGAAGAAAAGCATTTTACCTTGTAATATTGCTATGCAAGATAAATATAAATGAACAAGTCAAAGTTTAGTGCGCACGAAGTCGCTTGGAAGGCAATGAGTCTGAGTTTAATTTTCATAATAATAAAAGAAAAAGAAACACACAATCGCATCGAAGCATTAATTAAAAAGAATTTTGAATTTTAATTTACTCTAATTTAGACAGATGAAAATAAAATATAAGATTACAAGAAAAACTTATTATAAAAGAAAACAAGATTCATAACATCACCAGATAGAAATTTTAATAAAACAGTCTAAAATCAATTTCTGTATTTATATAATCGTATTAATCACAGAATTACAAAAGGGGGATGACAACAGTTAGCATGTTTTGAAAAAGGGTCGTTTAAAGAACAAGCCTATCATCTCCACTACTCTTTACCTCCGCTACTGACTGTTCAAAATTCCCTAAGACATGCTTATTTTAGTTGAAGACTTACTTCATCTTAGTGATCTCTGCCTTTAAGGAATAATCTAACCAGACCGTTTTATTCTCTCCAAAACTTTCGGCCACTTCAGTCGTAGATTCCTCCTTCTTCTGCCACTTACTCCTTTTCTTCTTAGCGGCTGGCCTATTGATGACTAAATCCTTCATAGTGGGATTTAGCCTGACTTCCAACCGCGATTCTATAGTCGACTCTGTGTGGAAATTTGTTGCTAGAATTTGCGCAAGGACCCTTTCCTCCTTATTTGTTGGAAAGTCTAGCATGTTGCTCGAATAACCTGTCTCACTCGATTTAGCCTTGTCCATGTATCACAGGTTGTGGATACCGAATTATTTTTACAGAGAGCGGAAATTCAAGCATTTTGGAGATTACTTCGGTTATGGATATGCATATATCTTCATACTTAGGGAGTATTAATTATAGAATTCCATTTATGAAGCACAAATGGATTACGTACAAGAGAAATGGGTTTCCATGTTTGACCAATCCATTTCGAACGATTAGATTTTGAGTTCGTTACATGGCGGCATTCAACTGACATCATATGGCGGCGTTTAGCTAACATCACATCGCTGCAAAGTACTGAACGAGTGAATCAGGGAGATATAACTAAGTTATCTCCTGCTCCACGAGTGGTGGATTTGACATGTTGAGACACATGATACCGCGTCTTGCCGAAAGTGGTTTCGAAAAACCACCTTCTTTCACAAGTGTATCTATGAAGGCACTACACATCTGTGTTTTTGAGACTTGGGTCTTATCTAGAATTTTCATGGTGATAACACCAGGAAATCAAGAGAGATACTTCTGATATGTATATTGGACCAAAATGGTGCATACTCTCATGAATTGTTGAATTGTTAGCATGATAAGTTTCGATGGCTGCACATTTTGTAGAATTAACAACAACTCGATGAGATCAGACTAGTGTAGAGTCCATAGAAATGGAAGAGGCACAAGGGAATTACAATAATCAAGATGAGAGCAGAGGGGTGGATGTCCATTTGGTCATGGAAGGAACAAACTCCAATAGACATGGAGAAGAAAGGCATGAAGATATGAATATGGTTGAGACCATTAAAAATTTGTAGAAGGATTTCCAAAGCCATAAAGCTGATAATGAAAGGATTATGAATGCCAAAGAGCAACAGGAAAACTTTAACATGAATTTATTGGAAGGTTTGAACAAAATAGAAAATAAATTGGTTAAGGAGAGTATCTCAAGTAAATCTTGGAGTCACAAACCTTTAGAGGAGAAAAGAAAAGTAAAAAGTGCTAGTAGGCATCACCATCATTCCCAAAGGCATTCCAACGAGAGAATAGGAAACATCTCGAGTCTATCCCCTGTTAGAAGGTATACGAGATCTGGGGTGGATGAGCTGAGATGAGAAATGAACAAAATCAAACCTCCTACATTTTATGGTGAGCACAAGAAGGATGAATATGAACAAAGATGGTTACTAGGCATGAGGAAGTATTTTCAATTGCATAATTATTCTTCTCATGTAGAAGGTAGAATCACTATCTATCAAATCAAAGGAAAGTCCTCCATGTGGTGGGATCAACTTGTGCAAGTGTAGCACATTGTAGAGAAAAGTGTTACTTGGAGGGAATTCAAGAAGTATTTTGAGAAGAATTACTTGACTAAGAGATACTATGACAATAAAATGAAAGAGTTCTTTGAACTCAAGCTTGGAAGTATGACCATAGATGAATATGAGAGAAGGTTTCTAGAATTGCTAAAGTGTGTCTCTTTCATCAAGGACGAGACAATCAAAATTCAAAGGTATTTAAGTGGATTTCCATTGTTCATCAGTGAAAAAATACAGTATGAGGATCCCAAGACATTAGAAGATACCATACGGAGAGCCAAATGCCTATATGATCAACAAAAAGTAAGGCTAGTTTTCCAAGAGACTTGGGAAGACAATAAGAAATTCAATATGGATCAGAGGAAGAAGGGAGCTAAGCCACCATTCTTTAGAAATAATCCACAAGAACAAAAAATGCCTAAAGAACCCAGAACAATTGACACAAGGAGTCAAGGGCCAAGGCATCCACCTATGCAACGTTGGGGTTGTAAAGGGGACCATAGGTTCATAGATTGTCCTCACTGAGGTGAAAAAGGTAGGGTTGTTCACAATTTATAGCGAGATGAAACAGTGGAGGACATGGGCACATATGTGCCAAGGATTTATGCAGCCCTAGACAACAAGAAAGTAGAGTATCAGTCCCACGTGATTGAAGTGGAACGTATGATCAACAACCAAACCCTTGCTATTTAAATTGATTCAAGAGATAGTCATAGTTATATAGACCCTAAGATGGTGGAAAGTTTGCAATTTCCAAGAAGAAAGCATGGGAAATCCTGGTTGGTACAACTGGATATAGGAGCCAAAAGAAACATTAATGAGATGGTTAAGTCATGCCTCATAGACATGAATGTACTGTACACGAAGGCAGATTTAAACATTTTGCCTTTAGGCTCATATGACTATCTAATTGGGTTGGATTGGTTGGACCAATATCACACTCTCTTATATTGTCACAACAAAGTATTTACTTTCCTGGATGAGGAAGGGAAACTAAGGAAGGTATAGGGAATCCCCAGGGCAATAACCATTAGAGAAATTTCAGCATTGTATCTAAAGAAGTGTTACAGAAAAGGATGTCAAATAATTGCAGATCATTTGGCAGAGACACCTAGAGATAAGGTGCCAAATTTGGAAGATTATGCAGTCCTGGAAGATTTTGAAGATGTGTTCAAGGAGGTACCTGGACTACCCCCAAGGAGAGACATTGATTTCTCTATAAATTTGATGTCTGGAGTAGAGCCAGTATCAAAGACTCCTTACAGAATGAGTACACCAGAATTGAAGGAGTTGCAAATGAAGCTTGAAGAACTTATGAAGAAGGGGTATATACACCCAAGTGTGTCACCTTGCGGTGCCCCAGTATTGTTTGTGAGAAATAAAGATGGAACACTAAGGTTGTGCATTGACTTCAGAAAGTTGAATAAAATGACTGTTAAGAACAAGTATCCTCTACCAAGGATTGATGACCTCTTTGATCAATTAAAGGATGCAAAGATATTTTCAAAGATAGATCTCAGATCAGGATACCATCAGGTAAGAATTAAAGAATAAGATATTAGCAAGACCACATTTAGGACAAGGTATGGTCATTATGAGTTCACAGTGGTACCATTTGGGTTGTCAAATGCACCAACTATTTTCATGTGCTTAGTGAATGGTGTTTTCAGAGAGTATTTAGACAAGTTTGTCATTGTATTTTTGGATGAAATTATTATATATTCGAAGTCAGAGGAAGAGCATGAACATAATTTGAGGATGGTGTTGCAAGTATTGAGGGAGCGTCAGTTATATGCCAAATTGACAAAGTGCTCATTTTATCAGAAACAGATTCATTATTTGGGGCATATCATTTCAAAGGATGGGATAGCAGTGGGTATCAGGCATCATTGAAAATGAGACCATTTGAAGCACTTTACGGAATAAAGTGCAATACTCCAGTGATTTGGGATAATCCAGCTGATAGGAAAGTAGTTGGTCTAGAGTTGCTCAAGGAAATGGAGGATAAAATGAAAAAAATTAAGCAGAATTTAAAAGCTTCCCAAGACAGACAAAAAATTTATGTCGATAAGAACATAACCCATAGAGAATTCAAAGTGGGTAATCATGTTTTCCTGAAAGTGAAAGCTAATAGGAGTTCCCTGAAGTTGGGAAGTTGCGCCAAGTTGGAAGCTAGATTTTGTGGGCCTTTTGAAATCCTAGAGAGGATTGGTCCAGTTGCTTATATGATTGCATTGCCTGCATCTATGTCTGTTCATAATTTCTTCCATGTATCATTGCTAAAGAAATATATACCTGATGTTAATCATGCTATTGACTGGAATGTGATTCGGGTGGAGCAAGAAGGCACTTTTCAAGTGCATCCAGTGCACATTTTGGACCGAAAAGTCAAACAGCTCTCGAAACGATCCATAGGGATTGTAAAGGTTCAATGGACCTGGCACAGTCCTGAGGATGCTACTTGGGAGCATGAAGATGTCATGCAGACGGAATACCTGCAACTTTTTGAAGATTTTTGAAAACTCTGATATATATGGGTGTATGATGCACTGAATATTATGCATAAATAAGGAGAGGGGATTGTAATATCCCTCGTCCGAACCCAATTGTAATGTAATATTAATGTACTTAAGTTGGTGAGTCGTTTTGACCTCATTTGTATTATAACCCTAATTTTCACTAAACATGCTTACTTGGATTCATGCCATCTCATATTCCTTCTTTTCCAAGCCACTATTGAACAACTCTTCTAAAAAACTCCATTTTTAAAGGTACATGCTAGCTGAACCACTACAGCCCATGTCTATCTACAGTGTCCATGCTAGCTAACCCACTACATCCCGCGTGGACCTACAGAAGCACGAAAAAAGAAAAGTTGTTGGCAAAACACCCAACTTTGGGCAAGTTAACTAAACTTTTCAGCCATGCATAGATGATCATTCGCCCAAATACCTAGCTCCTTCTATCCTATAAAATAAGGAGTAAGGGTCCCATTTGAAAGGAGGAAAAACATAGTAAAGAAGCTCTACCTGAATTTGTATTCCCCTTTGCCCAAGATTCTACAACCATTTTGTGATTTCAATGAAGAAGAGAAGCCAGTGTATTAGCAGTTGGTACACAGTAAAAGAGGAGCCCATAACCAGATTCATGGAGAAATGGTCGAATTCATCATTGTAAGTTTCTTTAGTGCAGTTAATAATAAAGAAATACTTTTCCCATCCCACCATATGAGGTTTTCATTGTTTATCGTGTACATGTTGATTAAATCTCTAACCCATTAATCTGTAGATCAAATGCATGCGGAGTTCTTTGTTTGTCTTTTGTGAATGCAGGGCATCCTTGGGAGGAGAGTTTCATTCAAGAGAGACCAAGCATGAAGAGGGATCGATATAAAACGCTGGAAATAAGGTATGTTCACTTGATCTTCTTAACTGTGTATTTTCTTAAGAATAATGGGGATTAGGTCTGGGATGATGGTAAAAAGTAGGAATCTTTAGGTATTTTATGCATGCATGATAAAACCCTAAGTGTTAGTCCGTAGGGGGATTTCCCACTCACAATAGAATTGGTGACCATACTGGGGATCTCTCAGGTTTTCTGGGAATACTTTTTGGTAGTTTTAAATTGGTTTCATCACCTTTTTACTGAGTTTTTGCAAGAGTCTGAGATAGTAGGGATTTTGGTCTTCCATACCAGTAATCCATGCTTTCTTTGCTTGGATGCATTTTCTTTTCTAGAGTTCATAAAGGTACATGCATCCTGGATAAGGCATGCATGCGTGTACACACACCCTACCTTCACATAGCCCGTGTGCATACACCTGCCGATGAAGTGCTAGATGCGTGTCTGAGAACCTAGGAAATCCTTCTCAGGAAGAGGAAGCCATCCTCTCCCCTACAGAAGTGATCATTCTTAGGGATATTTTGGGTCCTTCTAGGATTCTAATTGAATAGTCCATAGTCAGGTAAAAACCTCAGATCAACTTTTTCCTTGCATCTTTTTCTGTCAAAGTAAGTTTTTTTGTCTTCAAGGGATTCTGGTTCTCAATCCCAATACTCCCTTCCTGATCTTAGTCGTTTATATTGATTCTTTTGAGGAGAAACAGAGGCACACATAGCCTGTAGTGGGCCTACACACGTGCATATGCATTCTATCTATGGGCAGCCCACGTGCACACACTGGTTGTTGAAGTGACAGTCACGTGTCTGTCTAGAAAATTTTGAAGAGGCAATCATCCTCTTCCCTATCAAGTTTTTACTTCCCAGGTTTTTCTTGTTTCTTTCTGGTCTCTGTCATAAGACGTTTTAGCCTAGGTTGTATTCCAACATAACTTTCTTTTTCATTTAAAATATTTTTTGTGTTTCCTATATTTTTTAACTTATTTTTAGCTTGAAATTTTAAGAAAAATGAGTCGCATTTATCAGTTTCTTTTAGAATATTTTGTTATTTCTTCTTTGATTGGAAGAAAATATATTAAAAAAAACTTATTTTCTTAGATATCTTTCTTTCCTAGCATTTTCTTTGCATTTTTATTTGAAAAAGAAAAATAAATTAGCATAGTGTTGTGTTTTCTTCTAATTTTAAAAGCATTTCAAAATATATATATATATATATATACTTCATTTCTTAGACATCTTCTTTCCTAGCATTTTCTTTGCATTTTTATTTGAAAAAGAAAAATAAATCACATAGTGTTGTGTTTTCTTCAATTTTAAAAGTATCAAAATATATATATATATATATATAATCGCCTTTGCCAAGAGTTCATATAAGTTTCACCATTTTTCACAAAGATTCTTAAAAACATCAGTTGCACTACCGTATTCCTTTTGGAACAAACAAGCTATTTAAAAGGAATGCTAATTAAAAATTACTAGATCTTATATTGTAGGGTCCATCAACTAGATTAGGCTAGAGCCTTTATTTAGGTTGGAGAGGAAACCTTCAAGGCTATAAAACAAACATATGATTCTATGCTAAGGAGTGTAGAAGTACAGTATCTTGAATTTATCTGGGACCCCCTCTAACATAGAGGATAAACACAAGGTCATGTGTGGAAAGGTATCAAAGATAACCCCTCAAAAGACGGACCAATCGTGAGTGGAGAACACACATAGAGGGCTTGTCTTAGGATTCCATCAATATCATTTGCCACGAAGCTTCATGGATCTCAAATCCATCTGAGGTCCTCAATTGTCTTCCAAACCACTTACTTTCGAGCAATTCTTGGCGTGTTTCGCTTGATAATTCCCACTCATTGTGGTCTACCCGACTGTTGAATGTACTCGCTTGGTGATTGTTCACGGCAAATCCCAGAAGGCTGCCATGTTTATAGAAACACACACAGACTGAGGGGTGGCACCACCTGCATTTGTGATAGAAATTCCACATGCTTTGTAGAGTATACCAGAGGGTGCTTCCATATTCGAGTTTCACTTGCACGGGTAATTTTCTCTAGTGTTGGTTGCTGTAACTGCTCTTCCAACTAGTTAGTCGTTTACTTGATTTTCCTTTAGGAACTTTAGTGGTGTGATTTGTTCTCCCTAGGCTCTCATAGTGAGCGGTTGGTCGCGTATTTGGGTTTCTAACTCCTAGGGTGGTAGACCGCCCAATCCGCCGGTCGTGAGGAATTTTGGGTCTTCCACTTAGAAACGTGGAGTTGCCACTTTATAGGCATTGTTTTGATACCACTGCTTCCTCAGAGTCAGTGTGTGAGACTTTACAAACTTTAACGATCCCGCAAGGGGAGAAATGTGCATAGGATATTCATGGATAATTTTCCCAACCATACCAACCACAAGGAACCCCTTCTCAAGGAGATTATTGTGCTTTTCCTTCTTCGTAAACACTGTTCCTTTCATGGCCACTTTGTACATTTGCTGAATGTGGGATTACCGGCTTGGTTGGGTACCATTGAAATGTCCCAAATTCTCTTGACTCTTCTTCGCTAAGAAATTTATGTCATAAGACTCTGCTGATGTTTCTTCATCGCTGAAATGCCTCCTCCTTTTCCACCGTGAAAGTACATTACTAGTAATCATAAGTATAAACTAAATAGAAAGATGAAGAATAGGAAGAAGAAATCACCAACCTTCATGCAGTCATGTTGGAGATAGGTCAACAACCTCTCCAAGTCGTTACTTGAAGATTAGCACCCACCTTGCAAGTTAAGGCCGGGGCACACACCCACCCCTCCTCAAGCAAGTCATGTCAAAGAAAAAGTCCAACATTGTTAGTCACCGGTAATAGGTTTGTGTCTCCTGTCATTTTATCGACCCATCACTAACCTCTATAAGTCATGTTGGAGATTTGAAACCAACCATTGCTAGTCATTTTAGGGGCACAAATTCTCAAGGAGAAATGTAGATGGATAGGACGTAAGACTAAGTTCCTCAGAGCTTTGCAAGGGAGATCAAATTTCTCATTTGTGCCTGGCATTCCAGAGGTACAACATTAGATCCTCGGCCTACAAGCTTTCCTTTTCCTCACTCTCGAGTCTTTTGAGGTTTCTCAGTCATTCAACCATTGGTTGAGAGGGTGGTCACTGACAAAATAGTCACCGATCCCAATCCTCTTTTTGGGGGGTGAGGTGCTTTTATACCTTGTAGTCTCTCACCTCATTCATTCATTGGTTGACAAAGTGGTCATGCCAATGAAGTCATCTATTGATCCCACTCCTCTTTCAAGGAGTGATGTTCATTTAGACATGTATTCTCTCAGCCTATTCAACCATTACTTGAGAAAGTGATGATGTCAATGTAGTCATCGGCTGATACCACTCCTATTTTGGGGAGTGATGTGTCTACTGATTATGTTTTTATCATTTCTAGTTCTGTACTTTCAGAACAAGGGGGGGAATTCCGCTCATTCCAAGTACACCCCTCCAAGCCCTAGGATGGTTTCCTTTGATTGGAATGATAATAAGGAGTCTCATATTCCTTCTTATGCACCTTTTCAAATAAGGTTTGCAGTTAATTCAACAAACATTTATCACGTATTGTGGATGAAGGATCTTCCGCAAGTATTTTATCCTCCTCGGTTTGGAAAGTCTTGGGATATCCGAAGCTTGTGTCTTCTTCACATGAGTTGTTGGATTTTGACATATGTCCTAGTAAATATTTGGGGATTATTCCTCAATTACCTATATTGTTAGGTGGAAAGAGTGTCCTTGTTGATGTTATAATGGTGCAAGGCTCTAGATTTCAATATGCTTCTCGTGCATGATTATGTATATGCTATGAATGCTGTTGTGTCACGCCCCGTGATGCATTTCCCCACAATGGAAGCTACTTTCACTATCAACCAGCTAGCATCTGATAATCATGATCCTAGTTACAGATTATTTCACACTACCCCTTTATATGTTCCTAGACTGTAGACTCTTACTCCCCACCACCAAGTTAATTATGTGCATCTTATCCTCGATGTTCAAATGCTTCTGAGAAGGAACCAGGAAATCATGTTTTCCTCCTTGAGACTCAGTCTCAGCAATTGATCCATTGGTTCATCTAATGGGGGCATGGGAGCCCTTCTCTCCCCCTCTTAGTCCAAGTAGGCTTGAGTATCCTTCCTAGTCCGATCTTGTTTATAGATCCTCAAGCCCCAGTGCTTCTGATTCTTCGTTGATAGACTTTGCCAACCGCCGAACTTCCATCATCATATGGAGTATAGTCATTTTACTTCACCCTTTGGGACTATGGTTTCTATACCAAGGGAGAACTTACACCGTGGTTTGTGCTACCCTCGGAGAGACTTTCTCCATCGCTGACTATCTAAGAGACTTGGTCCGGAAAGGAAAAAAGACTCTTTCTACCCCGAACCAGCTTCATACATGAGTTGTAGCCACCATAGGTCTTCTTTTAATCCCTTTCAAACCCTCTAAAAATGAAATATTGCAGAACATCTTGTTTCCTTTCACTCTTGCTAAACTGAAATTTGAAGACATGTTTGTTCAACAATAGTTTACCCCTTTTTCGGTCCAGATGGTCAACTGTACAAACAAAGGTGTACTCTAGAAACCTTGGTTATCTAGAAGAGTATTCTCAGGTATAATTTTAACCCATTTTCGGGCCTGAGGGACTAAATTTACGAAAAACAAACCCCCATGGAGTCCATAGTTAAGCTCTTTTCAGACTCCCTAAAATTGAAAAGATCATCGAGTGACTTTATTCTTTCACACTCGTTAAAATGGTCCAGAAGAAAATTCCTAACGGAGTCCATAGTTAAGCTTTTTTCAGACTCCTTAAAAATGAAAAAATCATCGAGTGATCTTGTCTCTATCACACTCATTAAAATGGTTTTGAATAGACATATTGTCAGTTCTAGTTTACCCCTTTTTCGAAACGACCAGACTACCTTCGAAAAAGGTACCCCATTGGAGTCTCCTTTTATGTTTTTCAGACTCTCTAAATATGAAAAACTGTCGAGCTTACCTTCTCTCGGCTCGTCCAAATTACATTGAAAGACGTTACCATTGTGTGTTTTGTTAAACGTGTTTGCATACCTATGTTTTTGGTCTAATGTTGACTCCATGTTTCTCTCAACTAAACCATTTGAAGCATGCCTTATATGCAAGCCCTGTAGCACTTTGCCTCTGTGTCTTGACACCTTTGGCCCTTGGAGGGATTTTTCCTGAGTTTACTTGCTTTGAACATCAGTCTTGTCCTTGCGCCTCGAACGTGTATGTTTGTGACACTCATTCCTCCTTTGTAACGTACCATTATTTTATTCTTTTTCCAAAATTATTGAAAAATACAAAAAAATCGAATATACCCCAAAAAGAGGACGGGAAAAGTATTTTCTTTTTATTTATCAACACAATGAGTCGCCCTTGGACAAAGCACATCCTTCAATTTGTTCATCAAGCTATGGGATTTAATACGACCTTAGGAAGTTGTTCTCACTACATAGAGTTGTGTCCTCCTCCATTTGGTTATTCTTCCAAACATATGGAGAGTTTGCGTTGCCTCCTGCATCGTGAACTTATGTCAAATGCCATGCTGCCTGAGTCTCATCATTTGTCGTGCTATTTCCCAAGGGAAGTTTTACCAAGTCTAAGTCAACCCCTCTGCATTTTGTCTATTTCCCTCATTCCCAGCCAACCCGAAAGTCCAATCAAGTCTTTGATCGAAATCAATGAAGCCTTCAGTCTGATCATCAAGATTCTCTAGTCCATACCCAATGAGTTGTCAAATACCTCTGGGTAGTGGAGTTGTAAAATCATATTACACTTCTACCTGAGTTTTGAATATGTTGAATTTGTTTCTCGAGCTCTGAAGACCTCATCTCTAGCCATTAGGCCTTATCAACTTCTAGAATATGGATATTGTACATGTATATCTTTTTGATTTCGAGATGTAGCTCCATTGTGTATTGCTCATGGATAAACTTTATATAATTGTATGACATGGATATACAATGTATTTTATTGAAAGCCATGATTTTATTCCATACTAAGCATGGGTATGCCTGTCTCGGTGAGACAATTTTTATTTTGCAGATGTCACCTCCTAAATTCTGATCCTTGGGCTCACCGGTTTGGTACATTGATAAAGATTGATAATGTATTTCGACCATCAAGTGCTCTTCTGACCTCACACATTATGGGGCATCTGTGATAACCCTAATTTTCACCAGGCATGCTTACCTGGCATCAGGCCATCTCATATTCCTTCTTTTCCAAGCCACTACTGAACAACTCTTCTAAAAAACTCCATTTTTAAAGGTACACACTAGATGACCCACTACAAACCACGTGTATCTATAGTTTCCATGATAGTTGATCCACTACAGCCCGTGTGGACCTATAGAAGCACGAAAAAAGGAAATTTGTTGATGGAACACACAACTTTGGGCAAGTTAGCTAAACCTTTTTACCATGCATGGTCGGTCATTTGACCAAATACCTAGCTCCTTCTAGCCTATAAAAGAAGGGGTAAGGGTCCCATTTGAAAGGAGGAAAAACATAGTAAATAAACTCTACTCGAATTTGTATTCCCCTTTGCCCAAGATTTTGCAACCATTTTTTGATTTCAACGAAGAAGAGAAGCAACTGTGTTAGCAGTTGTTGCACAATCAAAGAGGATCCCAGGACCAGATTCATGGAGCAGTGGTCGGCTTCATCATTGTAATTTTCTTTAGTGAATTTAATAATAAAGAAGTACTTTTCCCATCCCACCATATGAGGTTTTCATTGTTTATTGTGTACACGTTGATTAAATATCTAACCCATTAATCTGTAGATCAATTGCATGTGGAGTTCTTTGTTTGTCTTTTGTGAATGAAAATCAGCCTTGGGAGGAGAGGTTTAGTCAAAGAGAGACCAAGCGTGAAGAGGGATCGATATCAAACGCCATAAATAAAGTATGTTCACTTGATCTTCTTGACTGTGTATTTGCTTAAGAATAATGGGGATTAGGTCTAGGATGATGGTAAAAAGTAGGAATCTTTAGGTATTTTTTGCATGCATGATAAAACCCTAAGTGCTAGTCCGTAGGGGGATTTCCCACTCACAACAATTTGGTAATGCACGTCATGTGGCATAGTGCGTGCATGAACTGCATTGTAGAATGATGTAATATGCACATTCCAGGATACCGCATGCAATAACTAAGGTGCACGCAGTATGGAGAACAACGAGCCTCATGTATATGATATGTGTTATAGGATGGTGAGTCGGTTATTATAAGTTGGGATGCTTATGTTTTGGTATTAGGCCCGAATGCCTAGATGTCAAAGAGAAATGCACCTACTTTGTACATGACTCATGATCAATATAAAATACATCGATGCACGCAGTCCGACCATGATAAAAGAGATGGGGGACTGAACTTCACCAATTAGGGAAAGGGAGGGCCAAAATTCAAGGGAATATTATATTAATATTTCCTAAAACATAAAGTATGGATAATTATTTTATCCTAAGTTCTAAAGTTGAGGACAAGTGGACCAAAGTAACTTTCGATATGACAAGTGTCAAGTTGGGGACATGCATTCATATCATGGGGGACTTAGCTCATTTGGTGAATTTTTCACGGGATACCTTACCAACAGCCTGAACATCATTCTCACCATCACATTCACGAAGAGTTCACAGTTATTCCTTTCCACACTCAATTATCCAGTCAATGATTCCATGACCATTTTAACTCATGCATTCTGTTATCCTTGAGACAACCATTTCACCATTCTAGAGCCTATTCCCATAGCCATTTTTGGTTGGTGTACCTGGTTAGCTTGGAGCAGGATTGAAGAAGCGGGTTGTCAGACCTGCGAAAAATTATCTGAGTGAAAGAATTGTTGGGGATTGATTCCTAAAGGTGATAAACTACATCTACAGCTCTCTGAGACTTCCAGACCATCCTGTTGTTGAAGCCATGGAAGGGAAGTGGGGTAGTCGAGGGACTGTTGAGCAAAGAAGGGGCACACTTCCTTGGGTGAGACATGCATGTGGGGAATGAGAGGATATAGGTTCTTAGTTGAGCGAGCACCTAAGAAAAATTATTTCCTATTATCCATGAGCCTTAGCCTGGATAGGAACCCTTTACCCTAGGTGGAGTCCAGTCCCATCTCAGGGGTGACTCACTATTGAGAGTGATAAACAATGTAGTCTATGGCTGGGAGGTTTTTGGATGGTCTGTACGTAGTTGTTGACAATATTTCTAAGATAAGTACGAATTGTATGATAAAATGAAATGCTTCTTTGTTATTTACATTCCTATGTTATTGTTTATCATATATGTGATTATAATTGCATGTATGTTTATGGATAATTCCCTGTAAATGTTGCATATCTGTAGTTACTGTTATTTCAGTATAAAAGTCATATGTTACAGAAAGTAATTGTTTGTATATGTTTATATGTAAATATTCCGCAAGAGTGATGTATGTATATGTTTTAGTTGCATGCAGTTTAAAGAGTAAATTTATGTGGCATAGCTTAGTTGACTACTGGGTATGTTACTGTATGTTCTGCAGTAAGGGAATGAAAGCATTCTCTAAAGTAGCATGGTCTAGCCTGTTAAGGCTGGGAATGTTACCGACCGGTGACAGAGCATAAGTGGTTGCTCTGGAGTGGCATACTCTGGCCTACAGGTGGTCGAGGGAAAATTACATGCGGTGCTCCAAAGCATCCAATGATGGCTTTTTATTCTTGTTGAGCTGTCCAGGATCCTTCTTTCTTGTTGATCTATCGTCCTTGATCTCCTCCTCTAACGAATTTATTTCTCTTACTTCGCTCCATATTTTCTTCTCTTTTGTTCACTTTGACCCAGTAACAGTCACTGTGTCTTCCGTGTAGTTCACATTTTTCCTTTTCTTCCTTTATCTTCACTTATTTTCATAACCAAGGGCCAACAGGCCCCCAAAACACACCTATGACTCGTCCCGAGGCACTTCATATCTGACCTTTCTGTTTTACTTCGACTTCAGAATACGTAGTGCGGCCTTTGCTTTCTGCTCTATGCCTCATCTCCTTCCTTCCTTGTGAAAACTATCTTTTCTGCGTCTAGTACCCAGTTTCAACTACACCTAGTACCTATACCCTTTTCCTTATGCTTTTACTTAGAGCTGCAGGGAAGCGGGTTGTAATAATATAATTTCAACCGAATCTCATTCATAGGCGATCTCATATTCCCCGAGCCAATGTGTTCTGAACTTCCCAGGATGTTTTATGAACTTACTGTCATATACCAGTACTAGATCACTTTGCTTGAGTGCCTTCTTCTTGATGCGCCTGTCATGATAGGCCTTCTCTCTTCCCTTCTGTACATGCTGATGGAATCCCACAATAAATATGTATTCTTCAAGTTCGACCAACTGCGTGAGCCTCTATCGAACAACACTAGTGTCATCCATGTCTGTAAAGGCAACAATTCTTAGGCTTGGTACCAGGTATTCCATTGGGACAACAACTTCGATACCATATACCAACTTAAAAGGGATCTGCATTGTTAGCTTCTTGCAAGTGGTTCTATAGGCCCAAAGTACTACTGGTACTCTTAAATCCTAGTCATCCTTGTTCACACTGCAAATCTTCATCAATGTTGTCTCCAAGATCTTGTTGAATGCTTCCATTGTCCCATTTTCTTGTGGATGTTAAGGTGTGCTTTTATGATGGTGTACTGCAAATTCCTCAGTTAGGGCTTCAATTATTTTATTTATGAAATATGTGCCTTGATCAGTCATAAGGATATATGGCCATCCAAACCTGGTTATGATGTCATCAAATATGAAATGCGCAGCTGTAGTTTCACTACAGTCCTTAAATTCTCTTTCTTCATCACATCTGGTCAAGTACTCTGCTTCTGTAATTATGTACCTTTCTCCTGTGCGCTTTCCTGGTGGGTTTATAGGTCCTGCGAAGTCGATGACCCATTTCTCAAAATTCTTGTAGGGTCAGTTGTGGTTCTAATGGAATTTATTATCTTCTGGATGGTTTCCCAACTCTTTGGCATACATCGGAGGCTCTATAATAGTCTTTAGCATCTCTGTGTAAGGTAGGCCACCAAAGGCCAACTCTAAGCACCTTCTACGTGGTTTCTTTCCCTACGTAGTGTGCTCCTGTGATGCCTTCATGAGATTCTGCAAGGATCAATGGTCGCTCTACCTCCATAACATATCTTCTAAATTTCTCATCAGGTCCCATCTTGTAGAGTTGTCCATCTATAAGTGAAGAGTATGCATTGCACACTACTAGTTGTTTCTTCTAAGGAATTGTATACTCACTAGGTTCCATTCCTGTTGATAGGAACTAGACCATTTCTATGAAGTGGTCATCAATATGTCTAATGGATAGAAACTGTGCATCCGATAGTTCATCCTCCAAACTGGTCAGCTCTTCTCCATGTTCCAACCTCGACAAGTGGTCTAGACCTTTGTTCATTCTTCTTGGCTTTACTATGATCTCAAGTCACATTCTTGAAATAACAAAACCCATCTACATATTATCCCCCCCAATGTTATCTTGTTGACTAGGTATTTTAGTGTGGAGTGATCAGTAAACATTTTAAAGTGTCCTCCCCACAAGTAGCGGCGAAATTTCTACAATTCATACACCATGGCTAAACACTCTCGCTTGGAATTGGTTTAATTGATCTCAGCAGTTGATAGATTCTTGTTGGAAAAGGATAGCTTCCCCAGGTTATGCTAACACTGCTCCTAAAGAAATATAATATGCATCAACATGCACATGAAACTCCTTGCTCCAATCTGGAAAAACCAAAATAGGCGCAGTAACTGTTTTATGTTTTAGTGTGTCGAAGCTCTGCTGGCACTCTTCTGTCCAACTAAAATGACAGTCTTTCTTCAAAATATTCTCCATGGGTATTGTAATCTGGGCATATCCTTTAATGAACTTCCTGTAATATCATGTGTATCCCAGTGAAATGCATAGTTTTTTGACTGAAGTAGGAGGGGGTAGATCAACTATAATGGAAATTTTAGATGGATCGACCAACAATCCCTTCTTGCATACAATATGACCTAACATAACTCCAAATGGTGAGAAAAAGATGCATTTCTTCAGATTTAAGGAAATTTGACAATGACCTAACATAACTCCAAAATGGTGAGAAAAGATGCATTTTCTTTCAGATTTAAGGAAATGGACAATGCCTACATTTGTCCAACATTAGCCTTAGACATTCAATGTGATTCAATAAACTAAAAATAGTCCAACATCAAAATATGCTTCTAGAACCTATGCGAAATACTTGAATGCTTCCACCACCACCCCCTCGAAAAGATTGTTTTGGGGCATTATTCAACCAAATGGCATCACTCATCGACAGGATCCCCATTATGTTGGAAATGTGGTTTCATGGTGATCTTCCTTGGCAATCCAGATCTTATGGTATCCCAAAAATCCATATGTAAAAGAATAAACCTCCTGGCCTCCCACATTATATAACACATCGTCAGCGAATGGTGTAGGAGCGGGGTCAAAAAGTATCATTCATCTCTCCGAGATAATGTGATCACATCTCTCCGATAGTTCCCTTGATGCCCTTCATATCAGTGAAGTTGGCTGGAAACAAGTCTTGATATTCATGCAATGATTTTTAATATTTTTGTTTGCAGTATCATCCCAATTTCCCAACATTTCGCAATCTGTCTTCTCTGTTCCAATTTTGACCTTCTTAATCTTGATTGACTTTACAATTAATGGTAACTCAACTCCTAGTCATTCCACATCTCTTTGGCCTTCCATTTCTGTGATGTTCACCTTTCTTGTATCACCGTCTTCATCAACATTGATGTTGTAACAACCTTGCATTTTATGGAGAGACGTGGTCAATTCGTCCTCTTCTTTATCCAAAGGGAGTTTAGATGCCTCCTCAAATAATTTTTGTCTTACAATCTGTAGTGCTTGATCTACTGAAGGATATTGAATTTCAAATAAGAAGGTGGTTACAAAATTCAGAGTCATACCTTCCCAATATGTAGTGACGAGGCGCAGCTCTGCTGGAAGGTACCAATTAATAGGTTTCGTGTCTAGTGTGTTAATTATTTTGTGCACCCACTTCTCTTGAGGAATTTTTCTCTAGGCTTATTTGCAACTTCACACATGGTCCTTTGGGAATATTCGACCTGTGTACCAAAATTCACATCCTTCTACTTGTGATGAGAACCATGCTTCCAGCAAGGTACAACATTGTATCCATTCTGTAATGTTGTTTTTGTGTGTTCCCCACCATCTCGCTAGTGTGGATTCGGAGGTTTCATCCATTGCCAACAATCTTTGTTGCATTGGTACACTTTCCTAAAAATCCGATAAGAAGGTTTCTAAAGGATTCAGACCATCAAAGGTGGGTAAGTTACGTATTGTTGTCCGATCCAACGAAATTCTATGGTTAATCTAGCACATATTCTTATAGATACTTCATACATTTTATTCTACCAGTTCTCCATTGCTTCTTTTGTGTCTGATGAACATGCATTGTCACTTCACCAACTTAGGTTTCCATCGGCCGTAGGATTAATCTAATCCTATTGTCTGGTTGTTAATTTGTATATGTTTTCTAGTTGATATGCACGATCTTCCTCTATGATGGGCTATGTGTATCATTTACCTCCATCTGGATCTAAGGGTGAAATGACCCTAAGGCCATCTCTTTCAAACATCATACATCTTTTCTTTAAACCAACCATAATGGAATTATTGAAAGCCCAATAAATTCCTAACAATGCAGGGTAAGGACAGTTATCATCAACTATCTCAATTACCTCAAAATTTGCATACGTTCTTACTCCGTCGATGTCCACAGGGACATGTTCCAAACATCCAAAGGGCATGACAACTTGTTGTTTAGCCATCCTGATCCTGATAGGGGAACATATCAAATTCAATTTTTCCATTAGTGCCCAAGTTTTCTTTGCCATGACATTGACCTCTGACCCTAAGTCGAGGACCACATAGTCTATATCATACTCTCCTATTTTAGCATTCAAGTGTAATTCCTTCTCTTCTTAGAAATTTGGTGTACTTCCCTATTCAGTAAGGAGTCTATATTTCCTAGCTCATACTGTCTGATTAAATTTTGTAATTCTTGTAGTTCCTGAATCAACTTAATACAAGTATATAAAAATTCCATGAACTTGCTTACCTCTTTTCCTTCTCTTGGCGAAGCAGACTGATCAAATTCCTGCGGCATTCCATATTGCCCTACTTTTGGCCATGTCTTTGATGAAGAGACTTGGTCTTCTTTGAACTCTTTTCTTGCCTCCTCAAATATATGTCTTTCTTTATTTGCATCAAAAGTTTGGGTCTTATCTGCCGCTTTCATGATTCCTAAGTCTTTTGTAGACTTTCCTTGGATCATTATGTCTTCTCCTGTAACAACGCCTACTCTAGTGATAACAGTGACTCTGGGGTCTTCTCCACGAGGTTTGGCATATATCAGTTTCAGTTGCAGGTTTTGTTGAGTTCCTCGTCTTTCCTGAAGCTTAGCCAACAATGATGGACATTCCTCGATAACATGCTCGAAGGAGTTGCAGTAGCTGCAAGTAGTGAAAGGGTTCTGACAGTCCCTTGCTAGGTGTCTTGGTTGTGCATAGTTATAACATATTATCTATCCTCGGCCTCGACCCATACCTCGTCCTCATTCTCATCCTCTGAATCCACCTCGAGGATTGAAGCCTCCTCTCCCAGGGGAGTTATACTTCGTCGTGTTTCCTTCTTGTTGTACTTCACCTTATATTTTGTATATGTGTCTTGACCTTTCACGCATGAGATCATAAGACCTACAATCCCTATTGTCATGTCCCAAAGACTTACATAATGTGCAATACAAATTTGTGGGTGCCTGAACATATATTTTCATGTAATAGCACTCACTAGGGCGATGTCTATTTCAGCATACCTCATACCAGGGTAAGGTGACTTGATTCAAAGGGCTCAGAGCTCTAGAGGCCAAGTATTCATGGAATAGGGGATAGTGTTCCTTGTCATGGCTTTCTGATCTGCATATGACACTCCAAATGTCTTCTCTTTTATATTTTCCCTTGTCTTTTTTCATATCTTCGACCTGCATAGACAAACTATTTAGCTGACTCAAGACTTGACTCATACCTGAACTGGATTCTCCCATAGTGGATGATTCTAGCTTCATGGCGATCTCCAGCTCTTTAGCCTATGAAGCAATATTCTGTTGCATCAAAGGAACTCTGATGTGTAGTAAAAGGGAAGCAATGAACCACTCTTTGTTCTACTCATATGGGATCTGAAAAGTCAATCAGCCTGTTAAGGTCTTGAATATTTGATCGAATTCCCAAACAGGTTTGGATACCTTTTACATGATCTCTTTCATCTCTGTAATACATTGTGACTCTGACTTAGGTTTCTTGAACTCTGCAGTTAACGCATTCTTGATCTCAGTCGGCGGCTTAGATTGTGCAAGTTCTTGGACAAGCTTCATGTACTATCTCAGTGCGTGATCCCTTAGGGTAGTCCTAAACTGGGCTCTTTTAACATCTTCGTCAGTGACATTCTTAATATTCCACATGGATTCACATAGGAACCAGTGTTGATCAGGGTATTCAGACCCATATCCCCTAAAGATAGGGAGCGTCATATCATCTGCCATATATATTCCTAGGTTTCTGGTCTAAGTATGTGGCACACTACTAGTAATAGTTCTCTAAGGACTTTGGTGACTCTGACTATTCTGATTGCTTAATTCTACTGAATCGACAAGAGAATTAATAGTACTTACTTCAACAATCTGCATAGTTCCTAAAGTTTCTGGCTCATCTTGGAAAGGTTCTTCAGCTTTCCCTTCCTCTAGCCTAGCGGGTTCTGAATGCTCTTCATCCGTCAGGTCTGCCTCTTCTCCACTATAGAAACCCTTGTCCCTGTAGTTCTTCTTGAATAATTTCACAATATGAACTTCTTTGAACGTTCCCCCACTGCACGTATGTCCAACTTCCGTGTCATTGTCACTGTCTGAATTCCTGAACATTATATTTTCTAAATCCAACCAATCTACTGTATCTTCAAGATGTTCTTCTCATGCAATAGCATCTTGATCATTAGTCCTCTGGGTCCCTTGAAGAAATATCTCTCAGCTTGGCTATATGACACTAATATGTCAACATCAAACTCGATGATGTACCCTCCAATGGTGTTATCAAACCAGTGATCTATTGCTCATGACACGCCGTTATCAACTCTCTTTACCTTCTTGATCAATGTTGATGTCCAAACTACAGGAGGTCTAGATATGATCTCAAACTGGGTACCTTCTAACCTAGATAACCACTCATATAGCTCTCGATGGATTCCTTCAAAAAAAATATTGTGTATATTAGTAAAGATATATCTCTCCAACCAATCCTATGTACAAAGATTAGGGTTCTTATTCTAGGCTTCAACGAAGTCCTTTTCTTGTTCCTCTATCCACTTTTTAATTTATGTCTTTGATGGAAACCACCTTAGAATTCCCTCAAGAAGATTTTGGTCCCATCAATGGAACCATTTGTTGGCACAGGGGCAGACCCAGGGTTCATCTCTAAGAGCACACCAACAAGCAATAACTATTGGTGCTTTCAGCTACACCTGTGAAGCAGATGCAATCTCACCCGATGTAGCTATGAGGGGGTTGCAGGATAGGGATGCTTACAACCAAGGGAACTATCAAGTGGATCCAACACTAGAACAATACAACATGCATATATCACTTATCATCTTAGATATATTCCACACATCTATCACATCTACCTTAGTAATGAAATAACAATATATCAAGGCAAAAGAACATATCATCAATCACACACACAAGACAAGATATACTTGGTTCACCCTCTCTCTAGGGCTACGTCCACAGAACTATTCTTTATAATGTATTAAGATGAAGAATACAGTTCTTATCTGCGCTCTTTAGCTAGCAGATCTTCTTTATTTTTCTCTCTATCTCTCTATCTCTCCCCTCCCTGCACACCTAGTTGCAGGGTTGATCTTCACACCCAGCTGAAGATATTACAAAATAGAAGGCTCTCATACTCATCACTTCTCTCTCCCATGATGTTACTCATTCGATCACACAACAACAATCCCAACACCAGCAATAGTAACAACAATGACAACAACCCATCCCAGGTCCTCTTGACCTCTATTTATACATTACAATCACTCACCAACATCCTTAGGCCGAAACCTAGGTGTCAAAACCTTATATACCAAAACTCTAGGTGTCTAAAACCCTAGGTCAACTTGACCAACACTTTCAAGGCTTCATGATCCTGTCTTTCCTTCCTTCTCGCATGGTGCTCCAAATCATTTTTCCTTTTGATGAGTTGTCCACGATCCTTGTTTCTTTCTAATTTGTTGTCCTTGATCTCCTCATCCAATGAATTTATTTCTCTTACTTCACTCCATATTTTCTTCTCTTTTGTTCACTTCAATCTACTAACAGTCACTGTGTCTTCCACACAGTTCACATTTTTCCTTTTCTTCCTTGATCTTTTCTTATTTCCATAACCAAGGGCCAACACACGGCCTTTACTTGTCGCTCATTGGGGATTTCAATATTGGGCAGAATAAATATGTTGGGTACATACTCGTCACTTACTTTCTTGTTGGCTGCAGAACAGTTGATTTCCTTTTGTAGGAATTCTTTCTTTGGCTCCTCCGGTTCAGGATTTTCCTTCAGATCTTCTCTGGTATCTTATGTATTGGGTGCCTTTGTTTTGAGGCCACTTTTGACTTATGTTTCCTTTTGCGGGACCTCTTTTGTTTTCACTTTAGGCTATGTGGAAGAAATATTCTCAGAACCCTTTTCCTCTTGGATATGCACAGGGGTGTCATGAGATGACTCCGGGCTCTCATCGTCACTATATATATTTATAAGCTTGCTCAAAGGATTAAGCATGTTTGTTCCTACCAAGACCCTGCCTGTCTCTAGTTGAGTCATCCCACTTGATGGTGGTCATGCCAATGATGCAATGGATTCGAAGCCATCTGAACCGTTGATGTTGTTGGACTACCAA
>SNQJ01S0083432.1:45864-63421 GCA_010110895.2 Picea sitchensis | reverse complement strand
GATTCTTTCCAAGTTCTAAACCTAATAGATTAGATAAAAGAGAATCAAAGACTAAAAACCTATCACACCTCTTTGTCACCCTAGAGTCTCGAGTCCTTGGATTCCTCCATGCATGGGCCATTTGAATAGGCTCAATAACAATTAGTCCAACCCCCTCCATTTTAATCAAAAATAAGTCTTATAGATGATCTACTATGGTAGCTTCACCATATATTTTAACTATGTTATAGGTGAATTTTAAATCCCCTCCTATAATAATGTTTTTTCTACTCAAATGGATATTTGGAAAATAATCCTTCCCAAAAATCCATTGTTTCATCATATGGCCCATATATACTAAGAACCCAGAAAACTTCCCCCATCTTCTGTGAGGCGAGCTTGACTGCAATACCTAAGTCAAGAGTTAAGGAATTAGACATTTCAAAAGCTCTATTTTTCCAACATGTAACCAAATCACCCTGGTCTACCTTAGAATCAACATATATAAAATACCATTCTCGCGTGAAATTTGATAGGTCACTTATGATCTTAGAACCCATCCCCATTGTCTATTGTATCAAAACTATCTCAAGTTTATGGAGGTCAAGCAATCTTCTTAGTGTTATTTTTCTTGATGGGCTACCTTGACCCCTTACATTGAAGGACATAATGATCATGGGCACCCAATTCCATATGGGCTTGACATGATCTAAGGGCCTTGTCTAGAGTCATTCATTTCCCCTAATGAACCTCCTTCCATGCCTTGGATTGAGAAATGGAAATTCGTAATTTTCTTCCACTATTATGAGATATAACTACTATATTCCCATCCTAACTTAGAACACCATGTGATCCCTCCTCAAGATTAACTACACTGGGTTGTCTAGGTCTCAAATGATAGTTCCCTTGCTCAAGAATATTAGATCCCTCGCCCAAAAAGGAATATTGATCTTCAACTCCCCCTTTGGGTTCCTTTATCAACACTAGGTTTCAAAGACCCTATTACCCCAATCCAAACCCTTAGAGGTGGCCATTTTAGAAATATAAAGGGAAGGTGCCCTTTTTGGTCTTCCAAAAATTAGACTCGGGTCTAGGTCCTTCATGTGGGAACCCTCATTTGGAAAAAAATATACATCCAAGGATTGAGATCCAATAACTAAGAAAACAAATTTCGAATGGGAGTTTAAGACTTATCTAAAAACACTAGAGACCCAAAATTTAGAGGTGATTTTATCCACCAATTGCATTTTGGTTGAAAATATGCATCCACTCTCTTGGAAGGAATTGGAACTTTGTATATGCCTCTTGAATCCTCATTCACCTCTATCATTGGTACCAAGTTCAACCTAGAGATATTCCCCTTGACTTCCCCTACTATTACCGAGAATTGAGTCATGTTCTTCATAAAAGAGTTGGATTCATTTTCGTGTTTCTTCTAAGCTTGTGTCATAAATTCTAAGTGTGCAATAATTAACCAACTTTCCTAAGTATGGCATCGATAACAACAAAATTCCAAACCTATGTAATCCAAGAATTAACAATAATATTCTCCTTCTAAACTTATCTCATCAACTAACCCTTCCCTCAAGTCAACATCCATTAGAATATGGGATATCAAATAGTCATCAACATCCAATAAAATGTCTGAACTATTCCCAATAGCCTTAAAGACATCCAAGGACCAAAATTCCAATGGAAGGTCGGGCACTTTCATCCAAATAAGTTTCACTATTGACTTATTTGAACGAGGGTTAAAACAATGATTCCATTTTTCATAGTTAAGGGAGTACTTCCCCATCTTCAACGGTTCCCAAAATTTATTGAAACATTATCCTTTGTCTTTAGAATTAATGCAATCCAACCCTGCAACAAAATGTGGAAATCTGACACGTAACCAATATGGGATTCCTATTGTTCCTTTAATCATTCTTTAAGGATGCCTTTCGCAATTTACTTGCCAAAAATTCTATCGTCCAACACTTAGTGCACCATATTGTAGATTTTAACCTTGTACAATTATTTATTGCAAACATATTTTCAGTAAAAAAACATAAAATATACAATGGAAAATACACACATTACACAGAGATTTTTCTCCTGGAAACCCAAACCGAGAAAACCAACATATTCTATATTCATTCATACCATACATTGTTTACAATACAATATACATATAGGAGCCAGTGACATCTAAAACCCTAATCCAATGACCTGGATTAGTCAACAACCTTAATTCCTTAACCGAAAATAGAAAACCATCGGCCAAAAAACATTTGTCGAAAAACCGCCCAACAATGGACACGAAAAATGAGTAAAAAAGGTGACACATTTTTCGATGCAAAAAAAATCCTCAAACCCCCTTGCGCACCTGACGCAACGTAGCAGGCCCTCGTGCTAGTCGTGCAAGGAATATAACACATACCCAACATTCTCCCACTTGTTGTTTTCTTTGCATATAGGGGGTTACAAGGTTACATAGTCAACAATCCAGGGCAACAATTCCCATAGATCCTCTACACCAAGAGAACTTTACAGTGTCCACAGATTTTCTTAATGAATCTGCAACATTCTTCAAAGTGTCCACCTTCATCAACAACACTTTCTTTTCTACAACCATCTCTCTAACAAAGTGATATTGAACATCAATATGCTTTGTCTTTCAATGATAAGTCGGGTTGTTCGCTAGAAAAATTGCACTCTAACTATCACAACATATCCTTACAGCTTGTTGTACCAACCCAATACCTGAACACAATCTTTGTAAGCATACTACTTCCTTGATTGGATGAGTGGCTACCATGTACTCAATTTATGTAGTTGAAAGTGCCACTATAGACTGTCTTTTTCTCATCCAATTGATTGCTCCTTCAAATAGGTTAAACACATACCCGCTTGTAGATCTCCTATTATCCAGATCTCTAGCCCAATCTGCATCCAAAAAGCCATGTATGTCCGCTACTCTTTTCAATCCTAGTCCTCCTTGGTAGCACAATCCATAGCCAGTAGTGCCATGCAAATACTTGAAAACCCTTTGTCCAATGCTCCTTCCCTGGTTTTGACATATACCTGCTCAAAACTCCCATTGCATGTGCAATGTCTGGTCTAGTACAGACCATTGCATATCTCAAACTGTGAACTGCACTCGCATATGGAACACGAGACATGTCCTCCTCCTCTTCTTGTGTCTTGGGACACTGATCCGCATATAACTTTACACCAACAGGAATAGGGACCTTGATCGACTTACATTCATGCATATTAAACCTATGCAATATTGTCTTGACATATTTTCTCTGATTTAACCAGAGTTTCCTCTTTTCCTGATCTCTTTTAATTTCCATGCCCAAAATGAAACTTGCAGCACTGAGATACTTCATATCAAATTTAGAGGACAACTGAATTTTCACATCATGGATAATCTCATGTTTGTTTCCTATCAGCAACATGTCATCCACATACAATACCAAATAAATCAAATGATCACCAATTAATTTAAAATACACACAGTGATCCTCTTTGCTTCTTATGAAGCCAATTCCCAGCATATAAGTATCAATTTTTGTATACCGCATCCTCAGTGATTGTTTTAAACCATACAAGGACTTTTTCAGCTTGCATACCAGCTCCTTCTTTCCCTTCACAGCAAAGCCTTATGGATGCTTCATATAGATTTCTTCTTCCATATTCCCATGTAGGAGTGTTCTCTTCACATCCATCTGTTCTACTTCAAAATCAAATCTAGCAACAACAAATAACAGAAATCTAATAGAAGTTAACTTAGCAACACGAGAAAAAATCTCACCAAAATCAATTCCATCAACCTAGGAATAACCCTTTGCTACTAACCGTGTTTTGTATTTCTCCACTTTGCCTTATGCATTCAGCGTCTTTTTAAATACCCATTTTTTGCCAATGGGATTTATTCCAGTTGGAAACACCACTAGATCCCAAGCCTCATTCTTTTTCAAGGTTTCCATTTCTTCATCCATGGCCTTTTTCCATAGTTTTCCATCCTCTAAATCCACTGCTTCCCTGACAGTTCCAGGATCATCATCAGTAATAGGCAAAACAAAAATTGAATGAAAATTAGGTGGATTATACCTTTCCGATCTCCTCAATATTGGAGTATGAGGATCTTCTTCTTCTGATTCTTGTTGTTCTATAGAGTCTGATTCATCATACTTTAAATCAAACTCTATTTTTTTTGGTTCTTCCTTACTTGGTAGGACATATTGTTTGACAAAATCTTTTATTTCTCTAAATACCACATCTTGGCTATACACAACCTTCTTAGTTTTTGGGTTCCAAAGCTTATAACCTTTAAGACCATCTTTATACCCAATAAAGATACACTTTTCAGCCTTTTTATCTAGCTTACTCATGTTTTCCTTTGGAACATGAACATAGGCCTCACAGCCAAATACCTTGAGATGTGTGAGAGAAGGTTTCTTACTAATCCATACCTCTTGTGGAGTCTTGTCATCTACTGGTGATGAGGGTGATATGTTGACTATGTAACATGCAGTACCCACTGCCTCTGCCCATAATTCTTTCCCTAACCCGGCACCACTGAGCATGCACATTTCTTTTTCCACTGACATCTCGTTCATCCTTTCTGCAATTCCATTGTGTTGAGGTGTATATGGAGTAGTCTTCTTCCTTGCTATACCACACTTCTTAAAGAATTCTTCAAATTCATTCCCACTGAACTCTCCACCATTATTTGTCCTCAGCACCTTAATTCTTTTCTCTGTTTGATTCTCAACAAGAGACTTCAAAATCGTTAAACCTATCAAAGACTTTAGATTTCTTCCTGAGAAAATATATCCAAGTATTCCTCAAGAATTCATCTATAAATGAGACATAGTACACATATTTCCCAATGATGGAACTGACACAGGTCCAAACACATCACTGTGAACTAGCTATAAAATTCCTTATGCACTCGTTGCACCAGAGGGAAATCTTACCTTATTCTGCTTCCCATATACACAATGTTCACAGAACTAAAAATCCAGAGAGCAATTAGACATACCTTCAACCATACATTTACCGTGTAGTAGTCGAAGACCCTTCTCTCTGATATGCCCCGGTATTTGATGCCATGGCATAACCTTTTATCTAGAGAATGTAGGAGTTCTTTCTTATTCAACTCAAATATCAGAAACAGTGGAACTATTACACCCATCACTGATAGTGCTTCCTTGCATCTTATATCAATTTCCAAACCAAACTCCCTTCAGCAACACCATTTCTCCTCGAACCATCCTGCAGATTTCCTTTTCAAATATTGTTTTGACCCTTGCATCGTCCATTTTGTTTACATAAATCAAATTTCTTACCAATCCTTGGATGTGCAGAACACCGAGTAGTGTTCTAATCCTTCCATCTATGAGCCTCAACTTGACTTTTCTTCATCCTATGATTCTGGTTGCCGAGTCATCACCTAGGAAAACATTACCTCCATCATACCTTTCATATTCACAGAACCACTCCCTGTGGAGAGTCATACGAAAGGATGTACCTGATTCAACCAACCATGCCTCATGATCTGCAAGTGTGCTTGAAGAAGCCAAGTACACATCCCCTCCTTCTTCTTTGGAGGTATTTTCTTCTATAGAAGGAGCTTCTTTAGATCCCTTCTTTTTCTCAACTTTGGATCTACATTGCTTCTTACAGTGCCCTTCTTTTCCACATCTCTAGCATACCTTTACAAAATTTCTAGGATATTTAGATCTACCCTTAGACTTAGATCTCCCACTTGAGGACTTATATTTATTTATTTCTTGGGATCATCCTCTTGCAAATAATGCATATGTGTTATGTCCTTCCATGTTCTTTCGTCTCATCTCCTCGGACCACAAGGATGAGACCACTTCATAAAACTTCAAGGTAGTTGTATTACTACCTATGGCCACAACCATACTATCCATGAGTCTAGTAAAGAGCACAGTAAATTTGTACACTTATCTTCATCTGAAATTTTAATCTCAGCAGATACTAACTGACTTGCCACAATATTGAAGGCATTCAAATTCTCTGCCACCAAGTCTCCATCTCTCATCCTCAGGTTATACAACTTCTTTCTCGGGAATAGTTTATTTATTAGGGACTTAGACTGATACAACTTCCCCAAATTATCCCATAAAACCTTGGTTGTAGCTTCCTTTGACACATTCAATAATACTAAATTTGAGAGACACAGTCGGATTGTGCTCTTCACCTTCTGATCCAAGTTTTTCCAGTCATTTGTTGAAGTTCTTGTAGGTGCAGTACTTGTATCCACCGCCATCCACTGATCTTTGTCCACTAACAAATATTCCATCTTGAGATTCCACTGCTCAAAACTTTTCCCATTAAACTTCTTGATCTCCATTTTTGAACTGCTCGCCATTTATCTTCACTTGAAGAATCAATACCGCATATCTCCCACTGTAACAAGGCTTATCACAGTCCCGAGCCAAACCCTTGACCACAAAGGCGTCCCCCTGAAGCCAATAATAGCTCTGATACCAAATCTAGAATTTAACCTTATACAATTATTTACTGCAAACAGATTTTCAGTAAAAGAACAAAAAAGATACAATGGAAAATACTCACATTACACAGATATTTTTCCCCTGGAAACCCAAACAGGAAAAACCAACATATTCTATATTCATTCATACCATACATTGTTTACTATACAATATACATATAATATTCAACGGCATACAAAACCCTAACCTAATGACCTGGATTAGTTAACAACCCTAATTCCTTAACCAGAAATAGAAAACCATTCGCAAAAAACCATGTGTCGAAAAACTGCCCAACAATGGAAATGAAAATCGAGGCAACATGAAAAACGAGGAAAAAAAGGTGACATGTTTCCTGAGGCAAAAAAAAAATCCTCAAACCCCCCTGTGCGCCCGACGCAACGTAGCAGACACTAATGCTAGTCGTGCAAATAATATAACACATACCCAACACATATCAACTACTTCACGCATTTAAATATCCTCCCCTAAGACTAAACTCATTGTTTGCTTCTTCTTCTTAACACACTTCTTGCCACAAATACCCTGATTAACTTGACTAGAGGCTTTCCATTTCTGTCCACCTTCCTCACCTCCTTTCTTAGTTTGATGTTTAGGGTTTCCTACAAGATCATCCCTTATGCTCGCTTCCAAAGGCCAAAATGAATATGGGTTAGTTTCATCCCCACACAACTTATTGAATTGGCTAACATAGTCCATAGATTGAGCATCCTCCACATTCATAGACCTGCAAGTAAATGCACCATCTACTATAATATTGGAGGAGGACAAAATAATGTGCACCAAAATAAAAGAGTCATTAAAACTTGTCCTACCACCTGATTTCACTTGTATCAAATTGAACCTTCGATTCAATTCAAAAGGATCATATCTATAAGGTTTGATAGATCCTCCATAAGAATATGCTATGTCCTTCTCGTAGTCAAAACCATAGCTAGGAACGAGGTTTAAAGAAGTTCCAATGGGCTCCAAAGGCTTGGGAACTTTTTCATTGTTTAGAGTTAAATTGGGTGGCCTTGAGGTGAAGATGGCACACCCCTCCATCGGGTCACCAATGTAGTCCACCAGCTCCTCATACTTGCCCACGAAAAATTCAATTACTGCAAAACCCTAGTATGCATCGTCCTTGCCTCTCGACGTGGCATATAAAACTTATTTATCCCAAGTATGTTGATTTTTACAGTAATGATCTTCATACATACAATGACTACTACAAATTCAAATAATTCAAGGAGATCTTCATACATACAATGACTACTACAAGTTCAAAGTTTTATTATTGCATTGCTTTGAAATACATGTTATTAATGTGTAAGCTCATACCATCAAAGGAAGGTGGTTGTGTATTTCAAGGTAAATTTAAGAGATTGGATGTTTGTTTAAAAAAATCCACATAATTTCAAATTGCATTAAAATTATAATTTGAATTGTTATAATGATAATGAAATTTTTATTTTTTAATCACGTAAGAAAAACATAATCTTAAGACAAAAGGTCTTTACTTTGTAACTATTATTCTTATTTGAAATTTAATTATAAAATTATAATATTCGATTCAATAATGTATATACTAAAAAATCATAATCAATTTTAGTGACCTTAAAAGTACAATTATGATAAATAAATCTGTTTAATCATATTTCCATTTGCATATTTAAATATTGTTTTTTCTGTCAATACTCTACGCGACGAACCACAAGAAAATGCCTCTTAACTATCACGGTTTTTGTCATGATCTTTATATCCATGCATACTCATACAATGAGTGCTTCCCCTCCATTGAACAAGAGTAATAATATTGGGTTGTGGCTATCCACCATGCAGCAGCCCAATCATTGGGAGGCTGCTGCAATGTATATGTGATGGATGTGAGACCAAATACATTGCAGCAGCCTCCCAATGATTGGGCTGCTGCATGGTGGATAGCCACAACCAATAATATTGTATGTAATCTTCCAAGGACACACACGCTTATATTGCAGGGCATCTAGCAATGTCCATTGCTCAACACTTTGCAACAATATCTAAAACATGGCCAAGACTCTGCCTAAAGCTATTGGCGTGAATTGTTGTGAACACAAAGATTAAATGCATTTCAAGAATTTTATTTCTCGACTAATTTTTTTCAATTGCAAACAATGGTAATTATACTAGAGTAGTTAAGATATTGAATCAATGTTTAGAGCTAAGAGCTAACTATCTAAAAGTTTTGTTTACGAGTTTATCTGGCAATTCATCTCATTTTGGGCATGCGCATTTCTATATGCATCAGGAAGTTATCACATGGAATGAAGCCTAGAGAAGCATTATGTGTGGGGTTTAATAGTTTTGGATGAATCCTTGAGAATAGATATCCACCTATTCAGATATTTACCTTTTGATCATGTGGAAAGGTTAAAATGCATGCATGTTGGCTTGTAAAGGTAAGAGACACGTGCATGTTAAATATCAAAGCAAGGCATATGTTGAAGTAAACAAATGACATGTCTTACCTTTGCATACCATAACTGATGCATTGTCAATTAATTGGTATCCTTTGCATTATAAAATCTTTTATGGGTGTCCAAGGCATCACTAGGAAATTGCATAAATACTCATTGGGTGATTTTTGAGTTTTAATTCTACAAAATTATATAAGTGATAAAGCATGGCTCAAGGGTTTGGAGGATTGATTATTTCAACTAGTGCAGGCATCATGTTCTTGTTTGGAATATTGATGGATAAGTATTACATACATTCATTCCTAGGGCACCAAGGATTTGTAATTACAATCATATTTCATTCGAATTTTCATTATGGTGTATTGTTTTCTAATAGGTGATAGCTTGTTGAGAAATATGGGGTGGAAAAAAGGCATGGGTTTGGCGAGGATGGCACTGTCATTGTCGAGTTTATACAAATGCAAGTTTCAAAATATAAAGGTGGTGTTGGTGGTCAGACACAGTGTAAAGTTGATCCTTGATTTGAGACACATTCTAGAGACAATTATCAAGTTGTCATATAAAAGAAATCTCTAGCTAGATTTCATGAAATGGCCTAGTTGTAGACTGGCCAATGACAATCTCAGTTAATCTTTACTCGTTGTAACTAATAATATTCCCTACCAAATTGTTTTATCCTCAATAGGAAGTTCCTCTGGGGTCGTGTGCTTTTTAGATGTTAAGTCGCCATGTCTATTCTATAAGATTTGTTTTTCTATGGCTAAATGGGTTATATATTTTATTTTGGAAGCAAATACCCAGCAGTGCCTATTTTCCATTGTTGAAAATGGAAGGGTAAAGCATGGGCATGGGCAAGGTAACATACGATTTCTCCATGGATGTTTGAGCATTGAAGCCACTCATACTCATGGGACAAAGCAGGGATGAGATGGTATATGGCAGGTGGACACGGAGATTGTGGGCAATGGCGATCTCCATTGGGAGATCTATGGAAGTAGACAAAGGAGGGATATTGATGGAGCCACTCATGCCAACAACACGAGAGGTCACATCCCCACAAATAGAAAAGGAGGGAGAGGGAAAGTGGATAAGTGGTGTGGCAGGCAATATTGGATTACAGGTTTTGATCAATTGACGGGCTTTGGGCAAAAGTCATCCCTATATACATGCCTGATCAATTAAGCAAAACATAATCTTAAGACAAAAGTTCCCTACTTTGTCACTGTTATTCTTGTTTGAAATTTAATTATAAATTTATAATATTCAATTCAATAATACAATGTATATACTAAAAATTCATAATCAATCAAGCAATCTAGTACAATTATGGTAAATGAAATTTTTTTATTAGATTTCCATTTTCATATTTCAATATTGTTTTTTTTGTCAATACTCTATGTGACGAACCATAAGAAAATGCCTCTTAATTATTTTGTTTTTTGTCGTGATCTTTGGATCCTTTCATACCATACAATGAGTGTTTTCGCTCCACTGAACGAGAGTAATAATCTTGTATGTAATCTTCATGAATTAAATTTGTGAATAAGTAGGGATCATGAGTTTGAGTACGGGAACTATCTCTACCTTAAATATAAGAATAAAAACCCAATAGACAGCTTAACCTGCAACTATTTGCCAATAATCGATGTTATATTCTCTTGTATCCCTCATTTGTCATAATCCAAAAGACCAATTGCATAATATCGAGTAAAATGTTTCATCAAAGATAGGATATTGAATAGTTTGTTGTAGTGGGAAGCTAAAAATCTAATATCAACATTGAAAATCATAATCCATGAAGAATGGCACAAAACTACATATTTTCACCAAGCTTTTCGAAACTTAGTTCATTAAAGAGTCTTAATGCATCTCATAGTTAGCCACAAATCACTATACCTTTTACCAAGCCATACCAAGGAAAATATTAGTAATTGTTTTACAATGTATTAAAATATGTGTTGTTCTCAATCGTAGTACATGAATTGCATAAGACATGAACGAAATAAATAGAAAATAGAAAAAGAAACTCATAATTCACAAATGCAAAATAGCAAACAAATTAGGAAGTGATTATCAGTTATGCAAAAGGGAGAGTCATTTGCTTTTACAAATAAAATGGTTGTGGTGGAAACGAATGTCCATTTAAAAAATGCATTTTTTTTTAATGTGTGTCAACATCAATATATATTGTCGTGGTAAAAAAGAGAACCACTAACACATATATCATTATGAAACATGTTCTAATGAGAGAAAGCACCGTTGCCATGGCCATATGGTGATATGTTGTGGGGCATCTTGTAATGTTGATAACTTAGTGCTTTGCAAAAATAACCAAGACACACATGCTTATCTTGCAGGGCATCTAGCAATGTCCTTTGCTCATCACTTTGCAACAATATCTAAAACAAAGCCAAGATGCCTCCTAAAGCTATTGACGTGAATTGTTGTGAACACAGAGATTAAATTCATTTCAAGAATTTTATTTCTTGAGTAATTTTTTTCAATTACAGGCAATGATAATTAGAATAGAGTAGTTAAGATGTTGATTCATGGTTTAGAGCTAAGAGATAACTATCAAAGAGTTATGTTTACAAGTTTATCAGGTAGTTCATATTAGTTTGGGCTTGTGCATTTTTTTCTGCATCAGAAAGTTATCACATGGAAAGGTTAAAATACATGCACGTTGGTACTACTTGTAAAGGTAAGAGACGCAAGAGTGGTCATAATCAAAGTTTAGTCCATGGTTTTCGGACCCGATATTTTGGTATATGGAATAAGATAGTCAGACAGGTAGAGGACAGGTGGCTCAATGCACATAGTTATCGCTCAGCTCACTCATAGGTTACTTGATTCTAAGGCATGATGGGTGGTCTTTTTAAGCCAACGACTCCCTATAAATCTAAGAGTGTGTATGTTTAATATCAAAGCAAGGTACATGTTGAAGTAGACAAATGTCATGTCTTACATTTGTGTACTAGACCCAATGCAATATCAATTAATCAGTATCCTTTGCATTATAAAATCTTCAATGGGCATCTGAGGCATTACAAGGAAATTGCATAAATACACAATGTGTGATTTCTAAGTTTTAGTTCTACAAAATTATCTCAAGTGATAAAGCTCAATCATGGCTTAAGGGTTTGGAGAATTGTTTATTTCAATTGGTGCAGACAACATGTTGTGTTTGGGATATGGATGGAGAAGTACGAAGTACTACATACATTCATTCCCAGGGAACCAAGGATTTGTAATTACAGTCATATTTCATTTGAATTTCCATTACATTGTGATGTCTTCTAATAGGTAATAGCTTGTTGAGAAATATGGGGTGGCAAGAAGGCTTGGGGTTTGTCAAGGATGGCACCGGCATTGTCGAGTCTGTACGAGCGCAAGTTTTAGAAGATAGAGCTGGTCTTGGTGGTCAGACATAGTGGAAGGTTGATCCTTGATTTGAGACTCATTTTGGAGACAATTATCAAGTTGTCATATAAAAGAGAGATCTAGGTAGATTTCATGAAATGGCCTAGTTGTATACTAGCCAATGACAGTCTTGGATAATATTTTCTCATTGTAATTGATAATGTTCCCTACCAAATCATTATCCTCAATAGGAAGTTCCTTTGGGGGAATGTTCTTTTTAGATGTTAAGGTGTCATGTCTATTTTGGAAGATTTGTTTTCTATGGCTACATGGGTTATATATTTTATTTTGGAAGCAAATATTGAGCATTGCCTATTCTCCATTCACGATAAGGGAAGGGAAAAGTATGGGCATGGGAAAGGTAACACGCAAGCTCTACATGGGCGTTTGAGCATTGGATTTGTTTAGATCCATGGGACGAGGCGAAGATGAGGTGGTATGAGGCAGGTGGATGCAAATAGCATGGGCAGTGGTGATCTTAATTGTGAGATCTATGGAAGTAGACAAAGGAGGGATACCAACAAAGTTGCTCAGGCCGACGACACATGAGGTTGAATCCCCATGGACAACAAAGGAGAAAAAGGATAGGTGGATAGGTGATGTGGAAGGTAGTATTGGACGACAAGTTTTGATCAGTTGATAGGCTTTGGAAAAAAATTGTCCCTATATGCATGCCTTCGACATAATTAAAAGATTATAATCATAGAATATAAATTATAAAATAACAAAAAAAAAGATTTGATAAATACTTGGTAAAAAATTTAATTAATTAATAATAATTATAAAAATGCTTCTTTGTCTTAAATTATATGAATATGGCTACCTGGAGCTAAAACTCATCACTGACATTGGTGAGAAATTAAATAAAGCCATGGCATTCCTATTATGATTATCAATTCAAATGAACAAAAAGTCAATAAAATATTTTCCAAAAAGGACAATCAACGTCCATGATCACATGTAATAGTGGGATAACAAATTTCACCATATTGTAACAACTGAATAGCAATTGGAGGTTTCTTGGAAATTCTCGAGTGAAGCAAACCATAACATGTGCGAGTAATTGAAGAGCTACATGAGTGAAAGTGGGGATGAAAGAATAATATATAATATAAATAGAAAATAAAATTATTTATTCACTCTTTCTTGAAATCAAGAACTATCATTGATCAATGTTATTACAAAATTCCCAAGATATATTGAATCACGATATTTTTGCACTGGCTCCTAATTTCATGACATAAAAGATATGTCTCTACTCATAGCATAACTGCATATTGTCAATTAGGTCTAGCCCGAGTGGTTGTATGATGAAGTGTTATACTCCCCACCCTATTTTTGTTCTCATAAATGACATGAAAAAGCTTCAAGATTCTACATAATCTGATTTACCCTAGGTATCATGTTTGAAATGAGGAGAAGTACCCGACGATTTTCCCCAGAAAATACATTACGTGAAATAAATAAATTTAAAAAAAATAAATGTGTACTCGTCCATTATGAGTTCATTCTAAAATCACAAAACATTACAAAATAAAATCTAAAACCAAATTTCCCCGATTAGTATAGAATGAAAAAATATAATAGATCACATAGTTTTCTCTAATATTTGTTCCAATAAAATCATGTCAGTCAAGTGGATATTAGATGAGAGTAAATAAATAATTTATTTCCTACATGCGTTGTAGCCTTCGTCGACCATTGGTTTGCACTGAAACTATTCATCAAACTTTCATAAAATGATATGGGGAATGTTTGTTTGGAGATGTCTCGAGAGGAGGGAATATGTCACCCTTTCCCACCAATCTATTGTATCAAACCTAAAGTGACATTGGGTAGTTTTCAATCCCTCTCATCATTATTAGAAGAATAAATTTACGAAAGAAAGGATAGAAAAGGAACTTAAGCTCGAGTAGGGGCTCGAACTGGCCATAGATCCATTACTTTGGATCTCAAACCACCATCAGGTCCTATCATTAGGTTTAGGTTCAAGGTCATTGTGGTAACTTATTTTTATCCTATCCCTTTGTCAGGGTCCCCCATGCCCGCTACACCCAAATATTCATTTCCACTGCAGTTTTAGGTTTTTCCAATCTGGTGGGATCTCAACCTCAAACATGGCTCTTAATCGTTTCTTTCTTTCATTAGGGTTCTGTGCAAAAGTGATAGCCAATCTACATGACAAGAGAAGCATTCAATGGGGTTGAGTCTGTTACAAAGTAGGGAAGAGAGTGGTTGTATGGCTTGGTGACAACAACACTCTTCATCATAGTGGATCCCTACAACAAAATATAAATATAATAATCCCTCATGGTAACTTGCCTCCCTCTCTATGTTTGTATCAAAATCTACAAGAAGTGGTGTAAATACATACAACCCAAACTAAGAGGAGTTACTTAGACCTTTGAAATCCATCTAAAGTATGTAGTGATGGTTGTAGGTGCAAGGTCAAAGGCCTTATACTTACATGTTGATTCTTCTAACTAGAGTCGGCAATACCATTGGCATATTCATAGGGGACACTCTTCCTGCAGTGTGAGAAATGGCATTTGTTGTCCACTATTTAATATGACATTAGTAGTTGATGTTAGAGATTACGTGTATGTTTTTCATTCGGCCTTTGGGGTTGTGGTTAGTGTTCATAAGACTAATTACTAGTTGGTTGGTCAAGATGAACAACATAATTGGATTCTTCTTGCTTGGACCTTCATCCATCCGGGTGTCATAGTCAGACATCTTGGCATACCCTTTGGTGTGGGGATCTCTCTAGTGGTTATGTAGGATTGGTATTAGGAGCATTTTCAATGTAAAATCCTTTTTGGGCAATGCAAATATCTTCCATTTGTTGGAAAATTGATTGTAATGAACAAGATTCTTCAAACCTTGCATATTTATTATCTATTATGTTGGCTTCACAGTAAGCTCAGTTTCACAGGTTTGAGCAACTTCTTTGTTTGTATCGGTGGAACAGGTATGGTGGGGCTCAGTGCCTCTGCATGGTACCTTAACATGTTTGCATTATACCTAAGGAAGGATGAGGGATGTTTAGGGTTGATTGATATCGCGACTCAAGGTAGCAACTTGGCTGCTAAATGGGTGGTTCGGTGTCTAGAGGGATGCTCTCCTTGGCAGTTAATGTTTAGGCATCATCTTCTCATGGGACAACATATTAGAAATATCAGGGGATCTTTCAGATTACATGACATAATTTCAAATCCTCATAGCTTCCAGGTCTCAATATCCTTTATTATCATAAGTATCTCGCCATCATGGAGGAAGGTAGTTGGTTTGGTGTGGTGGTAGATGTTAAGTAGTCAAGGAAGGTGGGATTTTTCCAAATGACTGATTTGGAGTTAGAAGGTACAAATCACATGTGTTGCAAACATCCCCCATTTCCAGGGGTGATGACTGAGTAAGAAGAATAGTTTTTATTGGAGGGATTAGTGGGATACTAGTGCTCACTTTTAGAAGGACTGGAAATCCATTGCTCGTGAGTTTTCCCTATCTTCTATGGACCAACATATTATTATGGAGATTGTTAGTCTTATTCCATGGGAGGACCTTCTCAAAATTAATATAGACATGCCTTGCCCCTTTTTGAATGATTAGGAGTGGAGCTCTAGGATCCCCTTAGTCCAGTATGATTCTCGAAGGTTATACTTTCTTCTTCATTAGTAGCATGAGGTTATCCCTATTCTTAATACAAGATGGGTGTATGTTGATGTGAAGAGATGGTGGATCAGGAGATTCCATAGTGTGTTGTTAGTTTGGGTTAGCTACAAACTTCGGGTGTTTGCATGGCTATTCATTTATCAACGCCTTCCTACCAAGGCACAATTGTTTGAAATTGATATCTCAAATGGGTTTTTCCCTTCTTACCTCAAGCTAGAAATGTTGAAGCAACTCCTTTGGGATTGTTCTTTTGTCATATATTATTGGGATTTTGTTTAGTCTAAGCATGTAGCCATTTTGTATGGGAGGTTACATTGGAGAGAAAATTTATCTAGTGATTCTAGATCTTTGGTTCACTCTTCTCCCAGTGGTGGGGTTGCCCCTCCCATTGAAGGTGGTGTATCAATGGAGGGCAATGTTCCAATTGGCATTTTCCAACTGAGAGGGGGTTGAGTTATACTACCATGATGAGATTGTCCACCAACCGGAAACTGATAAGTTGGAGTGAATGACGGAATAGCGACACTAGGATTAGGATTGACAGTAGAAGACAAAGAAGGTCCTCCAAAAGGAAATTGAGGGAGTGTTGGGACAAAACTGGGAAGAAAGTGCCCAGAAGAAGAAGGACCACTAGGAGAGCCGGATGGAGTTTGCACAGGAGTAGGAATGGAAGCATTCAACGCACGGTATCCAGGTGGTAGTGTTGGATTGACATTGGGCATTCGTGGTGTGTTGATGGGAGCAAGACTAACTGCAAGGAAACCGGTTGGAACACTCGAAGTAGCTGTAAGATGGGCCATTTCGACAGGGACAGTAAAGTGATAAGCGGTAGTCAACGGTACTGTCTCTAGACTAGAGATTTCGGAAATCACAGGTGGGTTGATTTCGGAAATGACAGGTGAACCTGGACCAAAAAGGTCCCGTCGAAAAACGCCCGTAGACCAAAAAGGATCTTGGTCTCCAGGTCCAGACGGAGATCCAGAATAAACAACAATTAAGTCTCCAGAAGAGTTTGCTCGCATAAAACGTCTCTCAGAATCAGGGTGAATTCGAAAGTCCTCTCGAGTATTTGTAATGTGAAAATGTTCTAGAGAGTCAGTGCATTCCACTTGTGGTGTGGTGACGACTGGGACTTCACTCTGCCGAGGAGAGCCTCCAGGTGTGCTTGTGGGCAAGGGTTGAGAACCTTCCAGATGCTCTGGAGATAAACCCTGCATTCTACGTGAACGACGTGGAGGAGCTATTGTAAACGAGCGACAAACTTTGCGAAGAAAATCCTATGGTCAACTTCAAGAAACAAACAACAAGCGCTAGTAAACAAAAATCTAGGAAGCAACACCAAACAAACAAGACCTTCTAATTTCGAAGCCACTAGTTGGTGATGAAATCCAACGTCGCAACAACGAGATGAGAAGGGGCTGGGCTAGGTGGAAAAGTTACGCTGACGACCTGCTTAACGGACTTACACCCTAGTGCAAGCTCCCACACATAATCGTGGGTATACCC
>SNQJ01S0083432.1:0-32378 GCA_010110895.2 Picea sitchensis | reverse complement strand
AATAAAATTCTTGAAATGCATTTAATCTCTGTGTTCACAACAATTCACGTCAATAGCTTTAGGAGGCATCTTGGCTTTGTTTTAGATATTGTTGCAAAGTGATGAGCAAAGGACATTGCTAGATGCCCTGCAAGATAAGCATGCGTGTCTTGGTTATTTTTGCAAAGGACTAAGTTATCAACATTACCAGATGCCCCACAACACATCACCATATGGCCATGGCAACGATGCTTTCTCTCATTAGAACATGTTTCATAATGATATATGTGTTAGTGGTTCTCTTTTTTACCACGATAATATATATTGATGTTGACACACATTAAAAAAAAATGCATTTTTTAAATGGACATTTGTTTCCACCACAACCATTTTATTTGTAAAAGCAAATGCCTCTCCCTTTTGTATAACTGAAAATCACTTCCTAATTTGTTTGCTATTTTGCATTTGTGAATTATGAGTTTCTTTTTCTATTTTCTATTTATTTCGTTCATGTCTTATGCAATTCATGGACTACGATTGAGAACAACACATATTTTAATACATTGTAAAACGATTACTAATATTTTCCTTGGTATGGCCTGGTAAAAGGTATAGTGATTTGTGGTTAACTATGAGATGCATTAAGACTCTTTAATGAACTAAGTTTCGAAAAGCTTGGTGAAAATATGTAGTTTTGTGCCATTCTTCATGGATTATGATTTTCAATGTTGATATTAGATTTTTAGCTTCCCACTACAACAAACTATTCAATATCCTATCTTTGATGAAACATTTTACTCGATATTATGCAATTGGTCTTCTGGATTATGACAAACGAGGGATACAAGAGAATATAACATCGATTATTGGCAAATAGTTGCAGGTTAAGCTGTCTATTGGGTTTTTATTCTTATATTTAAGGCAGAGATAGTTCTCGCACTCAAACTCATTGATCAAACTCATGATCCCTACTTATTCTCAAATTTAATTCATGAAGATTACATACAAGATTATTACTCTCGTTCAGTGGAGCGAAAACACTCATTGTATGAGTATGAAAGGATCCAAAGATCACGACAAAAAACAAAATAATTAAGAGGCATTTTCTTATGGTTCGTCACATAGAGTATTGACAAAAAAAACAATATTGAAATATGAAAATGGAAATCTAATAAAAAATTTTCATTTACCATAGTTGTACTAGATTGCTTGATTGATTATGAATTTTTAGTATATACATTGTATTATTGAATTGAATATTATAAATTTATAATTAAATTTCAAACAAGAATAATAGTGAGAAAGTACAGAACTTTTGTCTTAAGATTATGTTTTGCTTAATTGATCAGGCATGTATATAGGGATGACTTTTGCCCAAAGCCCGTCAATTGATCAAAACCTGTAATTCAATATCGTCTGGCACACCACTTATCCACTTTCCCTCTCCCTCCTTTTCTATTTGTGGGGATGTGACCTCTCGTGTTGTTGGCATGAGCAGCTCCATCAATATCCCTCCTTTGTCTACTTCCATAGATCTCCCAATGGAGATCGCCATTGCCCACAATCTTCGTGTCCACCTGCCATATACCATCTCATCCCTGCTTTGTCCCATGAGTATGAGTGGTTTCAATCCTCAAACATCCATGGAGAACTCGTATGTTACCTTGCCCATGCCCATGCTTTACCCTTCCATTTTCAACAATGGAAAATAGGCACTGCTGGGTATTTGCTTCCAAAATAAAATATATAACCCATTTGGCCATAGCAAAACAAATCTTATAGAATAGACATGGCGACTTAACATCTAAAAAGCACACGACCCCAGAGGAACTTCCTATTGAGGATAAAACAATTTGGTAGGGAATATTATTAGTTACAACAAGTAGAGATTATCCGAGATTGTCATTGGCCAGTCTACAACTAGGCCATTTCATGAAATCTAGCTAGAGATTTCTTTTATATGACAACTTGATAATTGTCTCTAGAATGAGTCTTAAATCAAGGATCAACTTTACACTGTGTCTGACCACCAACACCACCTTTATCTTTTGAAACTTATGTTTGTATAAACTCGACAATGACAATGCCATCCTCGCCAAACCCCATGCCTTTTTCCACCCCATATTTCTCAACAAGCTATCACCTATTAAAAAGCAACACACCATAATGAAAATTCGAATGAAATATGATTGTAATTACAAATCCTTGGTGCCCTAGGAATGAATGTATGTAATACTTATCCATCAATATTCCAAACAAGAACATGATGTCTGCACTAGTTAAAATAAACAATCCTCCAAACCCTTGAGCCATGCTTTATCACTTATATAATTTTGTAGAATTAAAACTCAGAAATCACCCCATGAGTATTTATGCAATTTCCTTGTGATGCCTTGGATACCCATAAAAGATTTTATAATGCAAAGAATACCAATTAATTGACAATGCATCAGTTATGGTATGCAAAGGTAAGACATGTCATTTGTTTACTTCAACATGTACCTTGCTTTGATATTTAACATGCACGTGTCTCTTACCTTTACAAGCCAACGTGCATGCATTTTAACCTTTCCACATGCTCAAAAGGTAAATATCTGAATAGGTGGATATCTATTCTCAAGGATTCATCCAAAACTATTAAACCCCACACATAATGCTTCTCTAGGCATCATTCCATGTGATATGCATATAGAAATGCGCATGCCCCAAATGAGATGATTTGCCAGATAAACTCGTAAACAAAACTTTTAGATAGTTAGCTCTTAGCTCTAAACATTGATTCAATATCTTAACTACTCTAGTATAATTAGAGTTGTTTGCAATTGAAAAAAATTAGTCGAGAAATAAAATTCTTGAAATGCATTTAATCTTTGTGTTCACAACAATTCACGCCAATAGCTTTCGGCGGAGTCTTGGCCATGTTTTAGATATTGTTGCAAAGTGTTGAGCAATGGACATTGCTAGATGCCCTGCAATATAAGCGTGTGTGTCCTTGGAAGATTACATACAATATTATTACTCTTGTTCAATGGAGGGGAAGCACTCATTGTATGAGTATGCATGGATATAAAGATCACGACAAAAACCGTAATAGTTAAGAGGCATTTTCTTGTGGTTCGTCGCGTAGAGTATTGACAGAAAAACAATATTTAAATATGCAAATGGAGATATGATTAAACAAATTCATTTATCATAATTGTACTTTTAAGGTCGCTAAAATTGATTATGATTTTTTAGTATATACATTATTGAATCGAATATTATAATTTTATAATTAAATTTCAAATAAGAATAAGAGTTACAAAGTAAAGACCTTTTGTCTTAAAATTATGTTTTTCTTAAGTGATTAAGAAATTAAAATTTCATTATCATTATAACAATTCAAATTATAATTTTAATGCAATTTGAAATTATGTGGATTTTTTTAAACAAACATCCAATCTCTTAAATTTACCTTGAAATACACAACCACCTTCCTTTGATGGTATGAGCTTACACATTAATAACATGTATTTCAAAGCAATGCAATAATAAAACTTTGAACTTGTAGTAGTCATTGTATGTATGAAGATCTCCTTGAATTATTTGAATTTGTAGTAGTCATTGTATGTATGAAGATCATTACTGTAAAAATCAACATACTTGGGATAAATAAGTTTTATATGCCACGTCGAGAGGCAAGGACGATGCATACTAGGGTTTTGCAGTAATTGAATTTTTCGTGGGCAAGTATGAGGAGCTGGTGGACTACATTGGTGACCCGATGGAGGGGTGTGCCATCTTCACCTCAAGGCCACCCAATTTAACTCTAAACAATGAAAAAGTTCCCAAGCCTTTGGAGCCCATTGGAACTTCTTTAAACCTCGTTCCTAGCTATGGTTTTGACTACGAGAAGGACATAGCATATTCTTATGGAGGATCTATCAAACCTTATAGATATGATCCTTTTGAATTGAATCGAAGGTTCAATTTGATACAAGTGAAATCAGGTGGTAGGACAAGTTTTAATGACTCTTTTATTTTGGTGCACATTATTTTGTCCTCCTCCAATATTATAGTAGATGGTGCATTTACTTGCAGGTCTATGAATGTGGAGGATGCTCAATCTATGGACTATGTTAGCCAATTCAATAAGTTGTGTGGGGATGAAACTAACCCATATTCATTTTGGCCTTTGGAAGCGAGCATAAGGGATGATCTTGTAGGAAACCCTAAACATCAAACTAAGAAAGGAGGTGAGGAAGGTGGACAGAAATGGAAAGCCTCTAGTCAAGTTAATCAGGGTATTTGTGGCAAGAAGTGTGTTAAGAAGAAGAAGCAAACAATGAGTTTAGTCTTAGGGGAGGATATTTAAATGCGTGAAGTAGTTGATATGTGTTGGGTATGTGTTATATTATTTGCACGACTAGCATTAGTGTCTGCTACGTTGCGTCGGGCGCACAGGGGGGTTTGAGGATTTTTTTTTTGCCTCAGGAAACATGTCACCTTTTTTTCCTCGTTTTTCATGTTGCCTCGATTTTCATTTCCATTGTTGGGCAGTTTTTCGACACATGGTTTTTTGCGAATGGTTTTCTATTTCTGGTTAAGGAATTAGGGTTGTTAACTAATCCAGGTCATTAGGTTAGGGTTTTGTATGCCGTTGAATATTATATGTATATTGTATAGTAAACAATGTATGGTATGAATGAATATAGAATATGTTGGTTTTTCCTGTTTGGGTTTCCAGGGGAAAAATATCTGTGTAATGTGAGTATTTTCCATTGTATCTTTTTTGTTCTTTTACTGAAAATCTGTTTGCAGTAAATAATTGTATAAGGTTAAATTCTAGATTTGGTATCAGAGCTATTATTGGCTTCAGGGGGACGCCTTTGTGGTCAAGGGTTTGGCTCGGGACTGTGATAAGCCTTGTTACAGTGGGAGATATGCGGTATTGATTCTTCAAGTGAAGATAAATGGCGAGCAGTTCAAAAATGGAGATCAAGAAGTTTAATGGGAAAAGTTTTGAGCAGTGGAATCTCAAGATGGAATATTTGTTAGTGGACAAAGATCAGTGGATGGCGGTGGATACAAGTACTGCACCTACAAGAACTTCAACAAATGACTGGAAAAACTTGGATCAGAAGGTGAAGAGCACAATCCGACTGTGTCTCTCAAATTTAGTATTATTGAATGTGTCAAAGGAAGCTACAACCAAGGTTTTATGGGATAATTTGGGGAAGTTGTATCAGTCTAAGTCCCTAATAAATAAACTATTCCCGAGAAAGAAGTTGTATAACCTGAGGATGAGAGATGGAGACTTGGTGGCAGAGAATTTGAATGCCTTCAATATTGTGGCAAGTCAGTTAGTATCTGCTGAGATTAAAATTTCAGATGAAGATAAGTGTACAAATTTACTGTGCTCTTTACTAGACTCATGGATAGTATGGTTGTGGCCATAGGTAGTAATACAACTACCTTGAAGTTTTATGAAGTGGTCTCATCCTTGTGGTCCGAGGAGATGAGACGAAAGAACATGGAAGGACATAACACATATGCATTATTTGCAAGAGGATGATCCCAAGAAATAAATAAATATAAGTCCTCAAGTGGGAGATCTAAGTCTAAGGGTAGATCTAAATATCCTAGAAATTTTGTAAAGGTATGCTAGAGATGTGGAAAAGAAGGGCACTGTAAGAAGCAATGTAGATCCAAAGTTGAGAAAAAGAAGGGATCTAAAGAAGCTCCTTCTATAGAAGAAAATACCTCCAAAGAAGAAGGAGGGGATGTGTACTTGGCTTCTTCAAGCACACTTGCAGATCATGAGGCATGGTTGGTTGAATCAGGTACATCCTTTCGTATGACTCTCCACAGGGAGTGGTTCTGTGAATATGAAAGGTATGATGGAGGTAATGTTTTCCTAGGTGATGACTCGGCAACCAGAATCATAGGATGAAGAAAAGTCAAGTTGAGGCTCATAGATGGAAGGATTAGAACACTACTCGGTGTTCTGCACATCCAAGGATTGGTAAGAAATTTGATTTATGTAAACAAAATGGACGATGCAAGGGTCAAAACAATATTTGAAAAGGAAATCTGCAGGATGGTTCGAGGAGAAATGGTGTTGCTGAAGGGAGTTTGGTTTGGAAATTGATATAAGATGCAAGGAAGCACTATCAGTGATGGGTGTAATAGTTCCACTGTTTCTGATATTTGAGTTGAATAAGAAAGAACTCCTACATTCTCTAGATAAAAGGTTATGCCATGGCATCAAATACCGGGGCATATCAGAGAGAAGGGTCTTCGACTACTACACGGTAAATGTATGGTTGAAGGTATGTCTAATTGCTCTCTGGATTTTTAGTTCTGTGAACATTGTGTATATGGGAAGCAGAATAAGGTAAGATTTCCCTCTGGTGCAACGAGTGCATAAGGAATTTTATAGCTAGTTCACAGTGATGTGTTTGGACCTGTGTCAGTTCCATCATTGGGAAATATGTGTACTATGTCTCATTTATAGATGAATTCTTGAGGAATACTTGGATATATTTTCTCAGGAAGAAATCTAAAGTCTTTGATAGGTTTAACGATTTTGAAGTCTCTTGTTGAGAATCAAACAGAGAAAAGAATTAAGGTGCTGAGGACAAATAATGGTGGAGAGTTCAGTGGGAATGAATTTGAAGAATTCTTTAAGAAGTGTGGTATAGCAAGGAAGAAGACTACTCCATATACACCTCAACACAATGGAATTGCAGAAAGGATGAACGAGATGTCAGTGGAAAAAGAAATGTGCATGCTCAGTGGTGCCGGGTTAGGGAAAGAATTATGGGCAGAGGCAGTGGGTACTGCATGTTACATAGTCAACATATCACCCTCATCACCAGTAGATGACAAGACTCCACAAGAGGTATGGATTAGTAAGAAACCTTCTCTCACACATCTCAAGGTATTTGGCTGTGAGGCCTATGTTCATGTTCCAAAGGAAAACATGAGTAAGCTAGATAAAAAGGCTGAAAAGTGTATCTTTATTGGGTATAAAGATGGTCTTAAAGGTTATAAGCTTTGGAACCCAAAAACTAAGAAGGTTGTGTATAGCCAAGATGTGGTATTTAGAGAAATAAAAGATTTTGTCAAACAATATGTCCTACCAAGTAAGGAAGAACCAAAAAAAATAGAGTTTGATTTAAAGTATGATGAATCAGACTCTATAGAACAACAAGAATCAGAAGAAGAAGATCCTCATACTCCAATATTGAGGAGATCGGAAAGGTATAATCCACCTAATTTTCATTCAATTTTTGTTTTGCCTATTACTGATGATGATCCTGGAACTGTCAGGGAAGCAGTGGATTTAGAGGATGGAAAACTATGGAAAAAGGCCATGGATGAAGAAATGGAAACCTTGAAAAAGAATGAGGCTTGGGATCTAGTGGTGTTTCCAACTGGAATAAATCCCATTGGCAAAAAATGGGTATTTAAAAAGACGCTGAATGCATAAGGCAAAGTGGAGAAATACAAAACACGGTTAGTAGCAAAGGGTTATTCCTAGGTTGATGGAATTGATTTTGGTGAGATTTTTTCTCGTGTTGCTAAGTTAACTTCTATTAGATTTCTGTTATTTGTTGTTGCTAGATTTGATTTTGAAGTAGAACAGATGGATGTGAAGAGAACACTCCTACATGGGAATATGGAAGAAGAAATCTATATGAAGCATCCATAAGGCTTTGCTGTGAAGGGAAAGAAGGAGCTGGTATGCAAGCTGAAAAAGTCCTTGTATGGTTTAAAACAATCACTGAGGATGCGGTATACAAAAATTGATACTTATATGCTGGGAATTGGCTTCATAAGAAGCAAAGAGGATCACTGTGTGTATTTTAAATTAATTGGTGATCATTTGATTTATTTGGTATTGTATGTGGATGACATGTTGCTGATAGGAAACAAACATGAGATTATCCATGATGTGAAAATTCAGTTGTCCTCTAAATTTGATATGAAGTATCTCAGTGCTGCAAGTTTCATTTTGGGCATGGAAATTAAAAGAGATCAGGAAAAGAGGAAACTCTGGTTAAATCAGAGAAAATATGTCAAGACAATATTGCATAGGTTTAATATGCATGAATGTAAGTCGATCAAGGTCCCTATTCCTGTTGGTGTAAAGTTATATGCGGATCAGTGTCCCAAGACACAAGAAGAGGAGGAGGACATGTCTCGTGTTCCATATGCGAGTGCAGTTCACAGTTTGAGATATGCAATGGTCTGTACTAGACCAGACATTGCACATGCAATGGGAGTTTTGAGCAGGTATATGTCAAAACCAGGGAAGGAGCATTGGACAAAGGGTTTTCAAGTATTTGCATGGCACTACTGGCTATGGATTGTGCTACCAAGGAGGACTAGGATTGAAAAGAGTAGCGGACATACATGGCTTTTTGGATGCAGATTGGGCTAGAGATCTGGATAATAGGAGATCTACAAGCGGGTATGTGTTTAACCTATTTGAAGGAGCAATCAATTGGATGAGAAAAAGACAGTCTATAGTGGCACTTTCAACTACATAAATTGAGTACATGGTAGCCACTCATCCAATCAAGGAAGTAGTATGCTTACAAAGATTGTGTTCAGGTATTGGGTTGGTACAACAAGCTGTAAGGATATGTTGTGATAGTTAGAGTGCAATTTTTCTAGCGAACAACCCGACTTATCATTGAAAGACAAAGCATATTGATGTTCAATATCACTTTGTTAGAGAGATGGTTGTAGAAAAGAAAGTGTTGTTGATGAAGGTGGACACTTTGAAGAATGTTGCAGATTCATTAAGAAAATCTGTGGACACTGTAAAGTTCTCTTGGTGTAGAGGATCTATGGGAATTGTTGCCCTGGATTGTTGACTATGTAACCTTGTAACCCCCTATATGCAAAGAAAACAACAAGTGGGAGAATGTTGGGTATGTGTTATATTCCTTGCACGACTAGCACGAGGGCCTGCTACGTTGCGTCAGGTGCGCAAGGGGGTTTGAGGATTTTTTTTGCATCGAAAAATGTGTCACCTTTTTTACTCATTTTTCGTGTCCATTGTTGGGCGGTTTTTCGACAAATGTTTTTTGGCCGATGGTTTTCTATTTTCGGTTAAGGAATTAAGGTTGTTGACTAATCCAGGTCATTGGATTAGGGTTTTAGATGTCACTGGCTCCTATATGTATATTGTATTGTAAACAATGTATGGTATGAATGAATATAGAATATGTTGGTTTTCTCGGTTTGGGTTTCCAGGAGAAAAATCTCTGTGTAATGTGTGTATTTTCCATTGTATATTTTATGTTTTTTTACTGAAAATATGTTTGCAATAAATAATTGTACAAGGTTAAAATCTACAATATGGTGCACTAAGTGTTGGACGATAGAATTTTTGGCAAGTAAATTGCGAAAGGCATCCTTAAAGAATGATTAAAGGAACAATAGGAATCCCATATTGGTTACGTGTCAGATTTCCACATTTTGTTGCAGGGTTGGATTGCATTAATTCTAAAGACAAAGGATAATGTTTCAATAAATTTTGGGAACCGTTGAAGATGGGGAAGTACTCCCTTAACTATGAAAAATGGAATCATTGTTTTAACCCTCGTTCAAATAAGTCAATAGTGAAACTTATTTGGATGAAAGTGCCCGACCTTCCATTGGAATTTTGGTCCTTGGATGTCTTTAAGGCTATTGGGAATAGTTCAGACATTTTATTGGATGTTGATGACTATTTGATATCCCATATTCTAATGGATGTTGACTTGAGGGAAGGGTTAGTTGATGAGATAAGTTTAGAAGGAGAATATTATTGTTAATTCTTGGATTACATAGGTTTGGAATTTTGTTGTTATCGATGCCATACTTAGGAAAGTTGGTTAATTATTGCACACTTAGAATTTATGACACAAGCTTAGAAGAAACACGAAAATGAATCCAACTCTTTTATGAAGAACATGACTCAATTCTCGGTAATAGTAGGGGAAGTCAAGGGGAATATCTCTAGGTTGAACTTGGTACCAATGATAGAGGTGAATGAGGATTCAAGAGGCATATACAAAGTTCCAATTCCTTCCAAGAGAGTGGATGCATATTTTCAACCAAAATGCAATTGGTGGATAAAATCACCTCTAAATTTTGGGTCTCTAGTGTTTTTAGATAAGTCTTAAACTCCCATTCGAAATTTGTTTTCTTAGTTATTGGATCTCAATCCTTGGATGTATATTTTTTTCCAAATGAGGGTTCCCACATGAAGGACCTAGACCCGAGTCTAATTTTTGGAAGACCAAAAAGGGCACCTTCCCTTTATATTTCTAAAATGGCCACCTCTAAGGGTTTGGATTGGGGTAATAGGGTCTTTGAAACCTAGTGTTGATAAAGGAACCCAAAGGGGGAGTTGAAGATCAATATTCCTTTTTGGGCGAGGGATCTAATATTCTTGAGCAAGGGAACTATCATTTGAGACCTAGACAACCCAGTGTAGTTAATCTTGAGGAGGGATCACATGGTGTTCTAAGTTAGGATGGGAATATAGTAGTTATATCTCATAATAGTGGAAGAAAATTACGAATTTCCATTTCTCAATCCAAGGCATGGAAGGAGGTTCATTAGGGGAAATGAATGACTCTAGACAAGGCCCTTAGATCATGTCAAGCCCATATGGAATTGGGTGCCCATGATCATTATGTCCTTCAATGTAAGGGGTCAAGGTAGCCCATCAAGAAAAATAACACTAAGAAGATTGCTTGACCTCCATAAACTTGAGATAGTTTTGATACAATAGACAATGGGGATGGGTTCTAAGATCATAAGTGACCTATCAAATTTCACGCGAGAATGGTATTTTATATATGTTGATTCTAAGGTAGACCAGGGTGATTTGGTTACATGTTGGAAAAATAGAGCTTTTGAAATGTCTAATTCCTTAACTCTTGACTTAGGTATTGCAGTCAAGCTCGCCTCACAGAAGATGGGGGAAGTTTTCTGGGTTCTTAGTATATATGGGCCATATGATGAAACAATGGATTTTTGGGAAGGATTATTTTCCAAATATCCATTTGAGTAGAAAAAACATTATTATAGGAGGGGATTTAAAATTCACCTATAACATAGTTAAAATATATGGTGAAGCTACCATAGTAGATCATCTATAAGACTTATTTTTGATTAAAATGGAGGGGGTTGGACTAATTGTTATTGAGCCTATTCAAATGGCCCATGCATGGAGGAATCCAAGGACTCGAGACTCTAGGGTGACAAAGAGGTGTGATAGGTTTTTAGTCTTTGATTCTCTTTTATCTAATCTATTAGGTTTAGAACTTGGAAAGAATCCAGTGGGATTCAAACAACTTTCCAATTTTTTTTTTTAGTATGGTAAGGGTGATGAAAACCCCCCTAGTCCCTTCAAATTTAACTTTGAATGACTAGGGAATAGAGAGTTTGTAAATTTAGTTCTATGTGGAAAGACTGTGACGAGTCATCAACAAAATAAACTAGTATACAACTCACTACAAATCTTAAGGAAGTCACAAAGTTGTGTCTTTGTGGGATTATGCCAAGGGGAAGCAAGATGATGAGGAGCTAGGATAAATAATTCTTGAAACAATGAATTTCATGAGACTAATTTAGCAAGATGTAGCAATGAAAATGTAAATTTTTTTATTGAAGGATTTGGAGCAAAAAGAGAGGAAATTTTACTATATGAAGAAGCTTAGTTGAGGTTAAAATCCTAGCCTTATGGCTAATTAAGGGTGATGAGAATGCAAAATTCTTTCACCAATTTTATAACCATAGGAAAAACATAAACACCATTTGGGATATGAAGAGAGAAGATGGCTTTGTATCTACCACCTTCAATGAAATAACTGACTTAAGGGTTGCACACTTTGAAGGGATATATAAGGAGTATAATAAGCTTAATATACTTATATTTACTTATTGTAATAATTCAACGATCAATGTACCCACACAAAAGGTTATGACCCAATTGTTCCATGGACTATAATTGTTATCCATTGGTCATTGTTATTTAACATGAAATTCATAAATAGATATCTATTTTAATTGATTTCCTGCAATTGGTATAAGAGCAATATTATGGGAAAAATTGTGGGAATTAAGGGTGCACATCAACCATTTTGTCTTCCCAACTGTTACAACTTTATTTTCTAGCCTAGGGACACATGAAGGACATGTTATCACATAAACTTGTCAGAGTCCCGTGGTTTTGTGTTTTCTACCTAAGTCTGTATTTTTCCCTGTCTCTATCCTTTTCACAGACCAAGTCTTAATTTTCCCCTTCTATCGGCAAAGCTGTTTTTGTTTGCCCCTTTGTGTTTGAACACTCATCTCCTTGGCCTCTATCATTGATCCTTCTGTCTTCCCAAACCCACAACCAGTTGTCCAAATCCTTGATCGTGCAGGCCGCAACCATGAACACAAAGCACAACTTTCTCAAACAATGTGTTTCGGGATTGAAGCATAACCAGAAGGCAGTTTTAATCTTTCAGAGCCGAATTTTCCGAAACTTCCAAAGTGGCTGAAGACCCAAAATGGATGTAAGTCCTTGATAAATAAGAGCCACATGTCGTCAGATCCCTAGCTCAAGAGAATTTGCTTGGAGCAATTAAATTTTGACTATTGAAAGGCCCGAAGGCCGATTCACGAAGCAAACCTCGGCCGTTGTTTTGAAAGGGAAGATCTGATCCATGGATTTGGAGGGGGGCATATTTGAGCTGATGATCATGAAAGCCTCATCCAAGATCATGATATCGATGACCACAATCCATTGCGAGAACGCAACATGCTCAGGTGATAAGTTTCTTGAGAGGTCCCACAATTGAAACCATGGTAAGTCAAGAGCGATTTGTGGCGAAGGGAGATGGATTGCGGGCCCAAAATTGGTCTAAATCCAAACCACCTTTGAGCGGCCCCGCAATCACGCACTCATATAACATCCTATCCAAGAGCATCGCATGGTCATCGCTCACTCGTTGGGGCATGCAATTTTTCGCCAAACACCTCGCTCCACATCACCCATGCGCATACGTTATCAGACCGCCACCTGCAAAGCTCACATTGGTCACAAATAAAGACCATTCATGGCCTCGAGGCGTCAGGATGGACTCGAAGAAGTCATTGGCACTATGTGAGAACAATTATGGGTGTCAGGCCCAATCCTAATCCCAATGAAGAAAATTATTGAAGATTATGGGTAGTAGTTGAGACCTCGCCTCATCCCATAAATGGAAAACGTTGTAGAGAGCAGCCATAAAGGCACACTTACGATCCAAAGCTTCCTTATGGGAATTTTTTTCTGTAAAGCACAAAGCTATGCCTAGCTCACGTCTGACATCATGAAGTCTACACAACTTGACAGAGTGGGCACCGAATGGAAACTTTGAATGCAGGGGTCCGATCACATTCCTGGTGGTTGCAACATTTTTAGTATATATAGGCAGTTTTGATATTTTGTTAAGGTCGAATGGTTGAGCTAGGCTCCCTGCTATTGTAATATTTTTATGAAGAACACTGGTTCTCTGGTTATGTATTTGTTTTTGAGACATCTTGGTTAATCTAAGTCATATTTATTGCTCCATCTTATTTGCCTCTGATAGTGAGAGAGTTCATGAATAACTGATTCACATGAATTGTTATAACTGTATTATGATGAATGTTTGATTATAGTGCTGTTATAATTTCTTTCATCTTCCTTGAAATTTGAATCCAAGAGGATATTGTGTTTGAGTTTTTCCTCCTTAGGTTGCTTGAAGACCTGATGTTCATAGCAAACCTCTACACCCTCCTCACCAAAGTCTTCCCTCTATTCACCCTTACTCCAACTTACTAACTAAAGTTGATTTTGTACCTCAAATGCTTGTGCATGCTAGTCCATATGTCTAAGTTAGAACATTATTATCATTGAGTTTGCTCCCATTTGACCTGTTTAAAACCAGCCTGTGACATATAAACTCATGGGTACTGGTCTTACCTTCAACACAATATGAAGGTGACTTCTAGTGCTAACATTTTTGGCGTCATTGTCGAGGAACAAATTGAAGGAATTTCCGTGGGATAGAACGACAAAGAAGATCTGATTCTGAAGGTGCATTAGATATCAGTACCATTGAAGATTGCAACTTGCACTTGGCGACCCCACTGTTTCGACTCAACTGTTTCAGTTCTGGCTCCTAAAGGCAGACACACGAGGTCCACTTCACTTCTACCTATAGCAACGTATGAAGTTGACCCAGAGGAAATTATCAGAAAGGGAAAGATCGCTCAAAAAGGTACCTCTACTGCTGTACCAAGTTTGTCAGATAATTTGCATAATCCCTCTTTACAAACTCCAGTAACTATTTATGATTCTCCTATTATACAAACTATCGGAGTTTCAAGAAATTTAAGTTTTGGGAGTTTTCCTGTTGATTTCTCCCCTCCTATTTCGGGTTTGGAAGGAGAGAGATTTGACACCCCTTTCTCCCCCGAAGTTATGAAGTGGAAGGAGAGAGATTTTACCTTAGAAGACTTTCCTACTCCTCCTCCTATTAGAGTTTCTACAGTTACAGAAGGGGAAACCCCTGTTACCTCTATCCCCTCATCTTTATCTTCTAACGCTCAACCTTTTCCTTTTTCTCCCAGAAGCACAACCCTAGTCTCGCCCGTCCGAACTCCATATCCTCCTGGTTCTCATCCAGTTCACACCCAAATGGCAGGTGATAATCCTCCTAGGAACATGATGGCTGAGATATTGGCTTCTAGATACGCCCATATGGTTTTAACTCAGCCTATGAATGCTTTCCCAACCGCATACTACCTTAAGTACATGCCCCAATTCATAGGAGAGGGAGACGTGACTATAGAAGAGCACCTTGCATCCTTTGATAGATTTGCAGAGATTCAGGTCATCGAAAATGAAGATGTGTGGATGAGAGCTTTTGTATATAGCCTCGATGGTGATGCCAGAGACTGGTTTAAGGACTTGCCTCCTAGATATATTGATGAGATTGCTGCTTTGGATGATTCATTCTTAAGACACTAGGGGAATAAAAAATATCTCCTTTATTATATTACAGAATTCAGGGCACTTAAGAGAGAAGAGGGAGAATCCGTTTCAGAATTCTTGAAGAGATTTAATAAGTTGTATAAACATATTCCCACATAAGTTAAACCTACAGAAACCTCTACCAAGATGACTTATGATAATGCTTTCGACCCTGATTTTTGCCTCCTGTTGAGAGAAAGAAGGGATACCTCCTTGGCTCATATGCAAGATGCAACCCTTGAATAGAATCCAATATAGTGGTAGCTGACAAAATCAATGGTAAAGATGATAGAGAAAGAGGAAAAGTTAGGTCCAAAACTCTGACTTCTAGTTCCTCTGTTTCCCCCCCTCAAATAGATGAAGTGACCAAGCTATTGAAATCAATTTCTGCTAGAATGGAAAAGGTCGAATTAGAATGAAATCGGAGCTATAGGAATTCCCAAAATACTGAGAATAGGGGTAGTTTCAAAATACCAACTAATGCCCCTCAGATCATCCAAAGACATCAGATAAACATGGACAAAGGTGATCAAAAAATCCAAACTCCTCTCCAAAATAACTTGGTTACTAATGAAGATGAAGAGGAAGAAGATATTGATCCTGAGATCCATTGCCTTGGAGATACCTCTTCTTCCCCTCATTTAACTAAGTCTGCATATGAAGAGGCCCTCATGAGTAATCAACTGAATGAGCTGAGAAAAGGAGAAAAGACCAACAACAATCCGAATAGATATAACCTCAGATCCAAGAAGAAAGAAGCAAAGCCTGACATTCCTGAGCAACCTGCTAGATCCGAGAAACTTGCTAAAGATATGGCAGACAAAAACAAAGAGAGGAAATCACACAACCCCCCACTAGTTGTCAAAGGTACTATCCTAGAGGTGAAGGAGATTTTGAATCCTCCCTCCTCTTTTAACCTTGAGCATGAGGTTCAAAAGATTAGAGTCCCCATACCTCTCTTAGAGTTAATCAAGCACAAGGATTTCAAAAGGTGCCTATCAAAAAAATTTCAGCCCGAACCTGCACCTCCCTCCACAGACTCTGTTAACCTCCAAGATGAAAGGCCAGTTGTCATATCAGGGCCTTTGGTGGAGGAAAGATATGAATCCTCCCCTCCCTTCTACACATCATTGAACATCCATGATAAGGTGTTGCATAACTGCTTAATGGATTCGGGGGCATCTCACAATCTTATGCCTAAGATTGTCATGGAAGAGCTCAGGTTGGAGGTGACAAAAACCTACCATGACCTGTATTATTTCGACTCCAGGAAGGTGAAGTGCCTTGGGGTTATCAAAGACCTAGACGTTTCTATGTTCCAGTTACTGATGAAGAGCGTGGTCATGGATATTATAGTGGCTGATGTTCCCCCTAAGTTCGGGATGCTCCTATCTAGATCTTGGATAAAGAGATTGGGTGGAACCCTACAGATGAACCTTTCATACACCACCATTCATATATTCGAGAGTGGACAAAGGAGACTCTACAAGGAAGCGTAACTTGCGTACATCATCAATGATGAAGAAAACCCCACCAACCATCCTATTTTTTCGTTTGACACTGATTTGGGATCCAGCATATTGAAACTGACTGATACTCTTGAACCTTCTCTTGAAATCAGAAAACAATCCATTGCTTCTTGTGAAATACCTCCTCAAACTACCCTTGTTTGGAAGATGTTCTTTGATGTAGCCTCTTCTAAGGAAGGTGCTGGTGCTGGAGTAGTCTTTGTTTCACCGTGTCAAGAGACCATACCCTTGTCCTACAGGTTAGAATTTGAAGCTACCAACAATGTGGAAGAGTATGAAGCTCATGTTTTAGGTTTAAGGGCTGCAAAGGACATGAGAATAGAAGAGCTATCAATATTTGGAGATGTAGAGCTAATTATTCATCATATCAAAAATATTTATCAAGCTAATCACCCTAAGATTAAGACTTATAGGAATGAGGTGTGGGACCTAATTGACAATTTCTTCTTAGCTTTCAACATTTCGTTTATTCCAAGAAGGGAGAATACCATGGCTGATTCTTTGGCTGTTTCAACAAGCCATTTTAGAATCCCATTGCCACCTAAAATCAAGTATGATATAGAGGTGAAATATAGACCCTCTATACCTGACAATGTCAAGCATTGGAAGGTATTTGAGGATGATCTTGAGATCATAAAGTTTCTTGAGTCTGTCGATGAGTTATCTTCATTACACATAGATCAGGATCATGATTCTGAAAGTAACCCTCATGCTGATATATTTTTAAATAAAATTTCTAATCACCATATTGTTCAGCTACCTAACAACCACATTCCAATGGGACTAGTTCCTTTAGAAAAATTGTTTGATGGGAATGATGTGGCAGTAAAGTTTAAAGACTCAACTGATGATGCTGATGTATCTAAGTGTAATATTGGTATAGAGAAGGACCCAAAATGTGTCAAATTGTCAAGCAACTTGTCAAGAGAACAAAGAGATGAATGCACTGAGCTGTTAAAGGAATTTACTGATGTGTTTGCCTAGACATATAAAGACCTCATAACATATGACACAAGTATCATCGAGCATAAGATCCCACTGAAGGAGGAAGCCAAACCATTTAGGAAGAAATTGAGACAAATAAATCCTATGCTACTGCCTATTATGGAGAAAGAGGTGAAAAAGATTTTAGATGCCTAGATTATCATTCCTTGGATATTTTCTGAGTGGGTGGCCAACTTGGTCCTAGTGAGAAAGAAGAATGGAGAAATCAGACTTTGTGTTGATTTTCGAAATCTGAACAGAAGCTCTAAGAAAGATAATTACCCCTTGCCCAAGATGGAACACATATTACAGAGGGTGAATGGTGCATCCAGGATGTTTATGATTGATTGATTTTCGGGCTACAATCATGTCTTTGTCTTACCCGAAGATAGAGAGAAGACAACCTTCACCACTCCTTGGGGTACATTCATGTACGCTAAGATGCCCTTTGGATTAATGAATGCAGGAGCAACCTTTCAACAAGCCATGGACATATCTTTTATTGGAGAGAAGGACACGTTTGTAGTCATTTATTTGGATGACATAAAAGTGTTCTCACAATCTGATAAAGAAAATTATGATCATCTGAAAAGAGTCTTCTTGAAATGTAGAAGATTTAGCCTCTCTCTAAATCCAAAAAAATCATTATTTTCCATGAAATAAGGGAAATTATTGGGGCACATTGTGTTAGCTGAGGGAGTAAGGATTGATTCAAGAAGGGTAGAGGCTATCCAAACTTTGTCACTCCCTAGATCCATGTGTTAGCTGAGGGAGTAAGGATTGATTCAAGAAGGGTAGAGGCTATCCAAACTTTGTCACTCCCTAGATCCAAGAAAGAAGTTCATTCTTTCTTGGGGAAAATTAATTTTCTGAGAAGGTTTGTTTCGAATTTTGCTGAGTTGGTGAATTTTATCACAACCATGTTGAGGAAAGGAAATGAAATCAAATGGACTTTTGAATCTCATAACTCTTTTGACCAAATAAAGAAGGCCTTGACTGAAGTACCTGTGCTCATCAGTCCTAACTACTCTAAGGAGTTTTTGATTTTCTCTTTTGTTTCATTTGACACAGTAGCAATTGTTTTATTGCAGAAAAATGCCGAAGGGTTAGAGCAACAGATTTCCTTTTTCAATAGGGCACTGAGAGATGCTGAAATAAAGTATGACATCATGGAAAAGAAGGCCTATGCTTTGGTTAAAGATCTCAAATCTTTTAGAGTTTATGTACTACATTCAAAATTCATTGCATATGTCCCTTCAGCCTTCGTGAAGAAAATCCTCATTCAACCTGACATAGATGGAAGAAGGAGCAAGTGAATTGACAAAATACTTGAATTTGATCTTGAAATAAAGCCTACCAAATTGATTAAAGGTCAAGGTCTAGCTAGGTTGTTGGTTGAATCTAATTATAAAGACTTGGGGGTTAATTTTATCAACAGTTGTTCAAATAATCAACAAGCTGATTTCTCTGATGAAGATCCTAAAGTCACACCCCGTTGGTAGGATGCACTTGGTACAAAGATATTATATTTTTCCTATAGAAGTTATAGCCTCTTGATGGCATGGGAAAGAGAAAGGTAAGAGATTTGAAGCTCAGATCAATTAAATATTGTCTTATTGATCAAGTTTTATATTGGAAAGACCATTTAAGAGTGCTTTTGAGATGTCTAGACCCACAAGAAGCCCAAAATATTATGTATGATTTTCATGACAATTTATGTTGGGGGAATCACTTATGGAGAACCACAACGTACAAGATTCTTAGGGATGGGTATTTTTGGCCTAGTCTCTTCACTGATGTCTGTGCAAAGATCAAGTCTTGTGTCAAGTGTCAGAAATTCTCTGGAAAGAAACAACTCAAGTCTTTACCATTAAAGCCTGTGATAACTTCAGGACCCTTTCAACAATGGGGCCTAGATTTTATTGGGGAAATTCATCCTGCTTCAAGTGGTCAACATAGGAGGATATTGAATGCCACATACTACTTTACTAAGTGGATAGAGGCCATCCCCACAATAAATGCTTCCCACAAGATAATCATTGGTTTTATTGAAGATATTATGGCAAGATTTGGTTGTCCAAACATAATTGTCACTGACAATGTTGCAACTTTCAAAGCTGAACCATTGATTAAGTTTTGTGAACAGTTTGGAATCACATTGATTCACTCTACCCCTTACTATCCCCAAGAGAATGGACTTCCAGAGTCCTCTAACAAGAGCCTTATTAATATCATGAAAAGACTGTTAGAGGACAACAAGAAGGCATGGGATTCGAAGCTTAAATTTTCTTTCTGGGCTGGCAGAGTGACAACAAAGATATCTCTTTGTATCTCTCCTTTCTAGCTTATATATGGAGTTGAAGACATTTTTCCTTCTCAGCTTGCCTTACCTATGGCAAAATTTTTCCAAGACTACCAAGGAGAACCAAATGATATGATTAGGATAATACAACAATTGGTATAAGTGCAACAGATTAGAGAGAAACTACTGGACAAAGCATATAACCATCAACATAAGATCAAGAAGGCCTTTGATAAGAAGGTGACCAAAGAGGATTTCTAGCTGGGAGATATAGTACTCAAGTGGGATGCACCTAAACAAGACAAAGACAAGCACAGTAAATTTGAGGCCTTGTGGATCGGCCCCTTCAAAAATTCTGACGTTTTTTCAAATAACACTTACAAGCTACAGGATTTGAAGGATGCTGAAGTTTTTGGTAGCCTTGTAAATGGGCATTTTCTGAATTTTTTTTTTACTTAAGCCATGAGTGGCTTCCCATGTCATTGTAAATATCAATTTTCTTTTGTTTTCAGTTTTTATAAGTGACTCCATAACCCAACAACTAAGGCACTGGAACTACTGGTTCTTGGCAGCTCGCAGGGAGCATGCCATCCCTTGTGGAGCCAAATGTTATCACATAAACTTGTCAGAGTCCTGTTGGTTTGTGTTTTCTACCTAAGTCTATATTTTGCCCTGTCTCTATCCTTTTCACTAACCAAGTCTTAATTTTCCCCTTTTGTCGGAAAAGTCATTTTTGTTTGCCCCTTTGTGTTTGAGAACTCATCTCCTTGGCCTCTATCGCTGATCCTTTTGTCTTCCCAAACCCACATCTAGTTGTCAAAATCCTTGATCATGCAGGCCGCAACCATGAACACAAAGAAAAACTTTCTCAAACAGTCTATTTTGGGATTGAAGCATAACTAGAAGGCAGTTTTAATCTTTCAACGCCGAATTTACCAAAGCTGCTGAATTGGCCGAAGGTCCGAAGTCCCAAAGGCCTGAAATTGATCTAAGCCATTGATCAACAAGAGCCGAGTGTCGTTAGATCCCTAGCTCCAAAGAATTTTCTTGGATCAAATAAAGTTTGACTATTGAAAGGCCTAAAGGCCGATCCGTGAAGCAAACCTCGACCGTTGTTTTGAAAGGGAAGGTCTGATCCATTGATTTGGAGGGGGGAAAATTGAGTCGTTGATCATGAAAGCCTCATCCAAGATCATGATATCAATGACCACAATCCATTGCGAGAATGCAAAATGCTTGGGCGATAATTTTCTCAAGCGGTCCCGCAATTGAAACCATGGTAATTCAAGAGCGATACATGGCGAAGGGAGATGGATTGCGGGCCCAAAAGCGGTCTAAATCGAAACCATCTTTGAGAGGCCCCACAATCAACAAGAGCTGAGTGTCGTTAGATCCCTAGCTCCAAAGAATTTTCTTGGATCAAATAAAGTTTGACTATTGAAAGGCTCGAAGGCCGATCCGTGAAGCAAACCTCGGCCATTGTTTTGAAAGGGAAGGTCTGATCCATTGATTTGGAGGTGGGAAAAATTGAGTCGTTGATTGTGAAAGCCTCATCCAAGATCATGATATCAATGACCACAATCCATTGCGAGAATGCAAAATGCTTGGGTGATAATTTTCTCAAGCGGTCCCGCAATTGAAACCATGGTAATTCGAGAGTGATACATGGTGAAGGGAGATGGATTGCGGGCCCAAAAGCGGTCTAAATCCAAACCACCTTTGAGAGGCTGCACAATCATGTGCTCATATAACATCCTATCCAAGAGCAATGCATGGATGTCACTCACTCGTTGGGGCATGAGAGTTTTCGCCAAGCACCTCACTCCACATCACCCCTGCGCATACATTATCAGACTGCCACCTACAAAGCTCGCATTGGTCACAGAAAAAGACCATTCATGGCCTCGAGGCGTCAGGATGGACTCGCAAAAGTCATTGGCATCGTCTGAGAACAATTATGGGTGTCAGGACTAGTCCTAATCCCAATGAAGATAGTTATTAAATATTGTGGGCAGTAGTTGAGACCTCCCCTCATCCCATAAATGGAAAACGTTGCAAAGAGCAGGCATAAAGACACACTTACGATCCAGAGCTTCCTTATGTGCAATTTTTTTTATAAAGCACATAGCTATGCCTGGCTCACATTTGACATCATGAAGTCTGCAAAACCTGATAGAGTGGGTGCCGACTGGAAAAATTGAATGCAGGGGTATGATCACATTCCTGGTGGTTGCAACCTTTTTAGTATATATAGGCAGCTTTGATATTTTGTTAAGGTCGAATGGTTGAGCTAGGCTCCCTGCTATTGTAATTTTTTATGAAGAACATTGGTTCTCTGGTTATGCATTTGTTTTTGAGACATCTTGGTTAATCTAAGTCATCTTTATTGCTATATCTTATTTGTCTCTAATACTGAGAGAGTTCATGAATGATCGATAAACATGAATTGTTGTCACTGTATTATGATGAATGTTTGATTATAGTGCTGTTATAATTTCTTTTAGTTTCCTTGAAATTTGAATCCAAGAGGATCTTGTGTTTGAGTTTTTCCTCCTTAGGCCACTTGAAGACCTGGTGTTCATAGTAGACCTCTACACCCTCCTCACCAAATTCTTCCCTCTATTCACCCTTACTCCAACTTATTGATTGAAGTTGATTCCATACCTCAAATGCTTGTGCATGATAGTTCAGATTTCTATGTTAGAACATTATTATCATCGAGTCTGCACCCATTTTACCTCTTTAAAACCAACCCGTGACATATAAACTAATGGGTACTGGGCTTACCTTCAATGCAATATGTAGGTGACTTCTAGTGCTAACATGACCCATTGATGATTCACTTCTAACACACACTCTTCTGCAACCGCCTCCCACATGTGAGGTTTTTGGGATTTGTTTCCATTTTTCTTTAGATCTATTCTGGGATTGGGATTGGGAGGCTGCAAGTGATTTTTAGTTTGTAATTTGACCCCTATATAACCATAATTTTTTCTTTTTGTGTGTATTAAATGGATTTGAGGTTTGGTTTCTTGAAGTGCATTTCTTTTTCTCTTTGTGCTTGCTACTTGGATAATAGTGACCTAGGTAGCTCCTTTTGTAGATATGGTTGGATCTGGTTGTGTGTTGTAGTTCCTTTTTTGTATGTTTTGTATGTGAAATTGAAAATTTTGCATGCCACTACCAGTTCTCTTTTTAATATTTAGGTGCATTGTTGTATTTTAAGATTTAAGAGTGTTTTGGATTAATGGTTTATTGGAATTGAGTGATTGCTATCTTGTTTTAATTTGAGAAAAATAAACCTCTTGTTCCTTCCCTTAGATAATTTTCATTGAAGAAAAAGAAGTGCATTTACTGCATTTTCATTCTTTGTATTTCTTTGTATTGGAAAGAGTTAAAACACCACTAAAGTTGCATCTATTTCTCTTGAGTAATCAACAACTTAAGAAGAAAAAACACTTGATCTAAAAGTTATTAGAGCTTTTTCTTCACAAAAAACCAGCATTAGATTAGGATTTAGGGCCTTGGTGCATATTGGAAAGTAAACTGTCCAAGGCCACTTAAACTGAACCTAAAGTCACTAGTGAGAGTACAAATCCATTGTCACAACGTGTGTGTCGGGAAGCTCCTCTAACACTAGAGTTAAGCACAAGGTCACATTTGGGAAAGTAGGGTGATATCCCCTCTTTGCTTGTCTTGGTGATTTATAGATTGCTTGGATTACTACATGTACGAGGGTTTGAAAAGTGCCCACACCTCTATGCGAGGTAGTGCTCTTGAAGATTTAATGAGATTAGTTTCCTTACCCATACGTGTGGTCTGACCTTCGTCTGTTTGCATGACCAATTGTGAGGTCATAACCATAGTGGCCTTTCCTAGGTATCTACATAGGTGACTACAGGTGGGAAGTTCCTATGATACTTAGGGTAGATGTTGAACCTCTGTTTCAGTTCCCTCGGAGGGTTCCCGCCTTAATAAATGTCAGTTTCACTGGTAAGGGTTATTACATGTGGGTTACTATAATTATTCCTCACACCTTTTCTCGACAATATTTTGGGGACTTCACATCCCTTAGAGGTTTGGTTTTTGGAAGACCCCTTTATCCATTGGTTTTCCTGTTGAATTCTAGATTTTCTAGGGGTGTGCTCTGTGGTGAAGTATGCGTCTAGTTGACCATAGGTTGCTATTTTCTAGACTAAAACACACTTTTCATTGTGGTTGAATAACACCTTTTCCAGTATCGTAGACCCTTTACTCATTTGGGTGAATAGAACTATTGGTCTTTTGTTCTTGGTTTTTAGAAATCCTCATATAATGTTGGGTGTGAGTGGTTTATCCGATATGGGAAGACCTATTCCTTTACCATCTAGCTTTGTGGGAGGAGTCTACTTAAATCCTTCCTTACCATCCATTGGTGGGATAGTTTCTTCCATGACCATGCCAAGTACATCCAATTGTTCCATTTGGGGTATGCCGTTAGTTACATCATTTCCCTCCACAATATATACCCAACATTTTTACATCCATCGTGTTGTTGTAAGTGCCCTCATATGGATTTGTTTCCAATGGGGGGAAAGGCCTTGGTTTTTNACATCCAATTGTTCCATTTGGGGTATGCCGTTAGTTACATCATTTCCCTCCACAATATATACCCAACATTTTTACATCCATCGTGTTGTTGTAAGTGCCCTCATATGGATTTGTTTCCAATGGGGGGAAAGGCCTTGGTTTTTATACCAAAATTGGATTCCCTTCTATATTTGGTAACCATATAGGTAGCTCGGTGATATTGAATGTTATTTTCCCATTTGGTTGGAATTTTAACCCTGGGTCTAGTCCTACCCTTAGTGTTTTTCCTGATCCTGGGGTCAGTTATGTATATGGGGGCACCAACGTACTGTAAATTCTAACCTTGTACAATGTCTACTGTAAACAGATATTCAGAAAAGAACAAAAAAGATACAATGGAAAATACAAACATTACACAGAGATTTTTCCCTTGGAAACCTAAACCGAGAAAACCAACATATATTATATTCATTCATTGTGTTACATTGTTTACAATACAATATACATATAGGAGCCAACAGCATCCAAAACCCTAACCCAATGACCTGGATTAGTCCAAAACCCTAATTCCTTAATCGGAAATAGAAAACCATCGGCAAAAACCATGTGCCGAAAAAACCACCTAAATACATGTCACGTTTCTTGAGGCAAAAAAAATTTCTGGGGGTGTTGCCCCCGGACCCCCACACCAGGGGCTCCAACCCTCTGTAACCCCCCTGCATGCCCAATGCATACACTCAGACCCTACTACTTGTGCAAAGAATATAACACATACCCAACATGTACTTGGGGGCAATTATGGTGGGGGATCAATGCTACCATACCCCACTAAGACTCCCTTTGCACTTGATGCCAGTGATGTGCTAGAAAATTATTATATGAATGCCAAACAAGGGACCCCTCCCCAAAAGGGGATCTTTCTCTTTTCCTTCCTTTGTAACTGTGGGTACCCTTTGATGGCCATCTTGAATATTCCTAGATTGTCTATGGGGCTATTGTTTTGGTTGGAGACCATTATGGATATTCCAAATGCTCCTAAAAATTCTTTTCCAGTGAAATCTATTCTTCCTCCTTCTACCTCTTATGGTGAAACTTAATCTCCTAGTAACCAAAAGTCTAAAAGGAATAAAATGAGGAAGAATACGAAAAGGTAAAGACAAAGGGAGAAGTCACCATCCACTGCAAGTCATATTGGAGACACGTCACCATTCACTACAAGTCATATTGGAGATGAACAACCAACCACTGCAAGCCATGTTGGGGGAAACACACTAGTCATTGCAATTCATATTGGAGACAAGCAACCAACCAATTCTATTCATGCTGAGGGCATTTATATTCCAAAGAAACCTATACGAAAAAGACATAGGCCAAATTTCCCTTGTATAGTATGCAAGGGAGATCACCTTATTCATTTACGTCCTCTTATTCCAGAGATAAAAAGAGCATGGTATCATTTTGAAGGCTCTTCTACTCTAGAACCACCTTTGGTTTCTCAAAAATCCACTCAACCATCAATTGATGAAGTGGTAGCACCAATGCAATCTTCGGTTGATCCTAATCCTGTTTTGAAGAGTGACATGTCTACCACATATGTTTTATTTATTTCTAGTTTAGAACCTTCTAAACAAGGGGGCACCCCACTCACCCAAACATGCTCCATCCAAGTCACAAGAGTGTTTCCTTTGATTGGAATAGTCTTTTTAAGCCTCACCTTCCCTATTTTATGCCCTTCCAAATAAGGGTAACTATTTATTCAAAAGATATCTACAGAGTATAGTAGATGAAGGATCCTTTGCAAGAATTTTATCCTCCTTTGCTCGAAAAGCTATAGGTTCTCCCAATCTTGTGTTAGTTGTTGGTTTTTGATAGAAGACCTAGTGAATTTGTGGGGATTCTTTCTTAGTTCCCTATCATGTTTCGTCAAAATACAATTATGGTTGATATGATAGTGGTGAATGGCCCATTATACTTCAATATGATTCTTGGGCATGATTATGTCTATGCTATGAATGCCATGGTGTTTATGCTATTTCAAGTAATGCATTTTCCTCACAATGAAAAAATTGTCACCATTGATCATATTTCATATGATAATCATCATCCTTCTTTTCCATTATACCATGCTACCCCATTTTATGTTCCTAGTATTCATGTGGAGTCTACCCCACTGTGAGTTAATTATGTGGCCCATCCTAGAAGTCATGGATTCAATCGATAAGCCAAAGGAAGAAGTGAAGCATTGATAATCTATTCTTCTTGATTTAGAACCAATGAGGGTTAACATGACGAGTCTTGATATGGGGTTGGAGGCATTTTCTAGGGAATCCAATGAAATTCCATGTCTTAACCCTTTTCCACCTCGGTTATCTTTTTTTTTCTTCAGAATTCTCTACTTCCCCTTCCATCAAGATTCGTGTTTCATACCTCCTTCATGTCTTGGTGGACATCATCTAGGAGCTGCAATAACTTGCGAAACTACTCATGATGAGTATCTTCATATATAAACAATCGATCTTATGTGGCGCAGAACCAACATGGTGTGCCACACGATGTTGACAATGACCCATGAGTTCATCGATGACGATAGGAATCTTTGGCCCGATCATAGAAATGAGATCTACTTTGCATAAGCCATCAGGTGCATAGTGCCTTGTAGATATTTGTGTGGTGTGAATGCTTTTTTTTGCATGTATCATCTCCAAAAACTCCAAAAACATTTGTTTTTTTATATTTCACTACATGTTTTAACCCCGAGTCTAGTATTTTTGGATGTGTTTTATAGGACTTGGTGACATTTCGTTTGGCCTTTTTCTATGGTGATATCCAACGAACTTGAGGTACATGTTTTAAACATATCGGGATAGGTTTTTCCTTGCAACACTTTTGTGCATTATTAACCATCCATTTTGTTGTTATAAAGACTTAGGTTTGATCTTATCAGGTTGTGACATTAGCCACTCTGTTTTTGCACGTTGTAACTTGCACAATAGTGCCTATCCTCCATGGGATCCCTAGTTAGCACCCTGATTTCCATCTGGTGCCCATGTTGTGATTTCTCGTAGGCCCAGAAGCCCTTCTGTAAACCCACCATGACTTGAAGTTGAGCCTCATTCTTCTCTCTTCATTTATGTTTCATCCATATCCCTAGGGGGTTCCCATCACTTTTATGTTACTTTATGGTCACATATGCATTTGTTTCTCATGTCTTAGTTCCTACGGTTGCGCTGCTATTTTCCTTGATCCCACTTACCATGATTGCAATCACACTTGACCTCTCACCACTTGTATTATCTTGCCTCCATTTTGTGACCCTATACCCATGGAGAGAACCGCTGGTATGAGTGGATCTCAACTTGCCAATACCCTGTTTCATTCATTTTTCTTAGGTCGGTTCCATGCACTTAGAACATATGAGCATGCTATTAATCCACTCATCCTCTCCAGACAAACTAACTTTTAACTCTTTTTCGTGCTCATTAAACTATGGAAAAGACACACGACGAGCTAACTTTTAACTCTTTTTCTTGCTCGTTAAACCATGAAAAAGACACCTCATGAGTATGCTTTTACCTCTTTTTCGGGCTTGTAAAAATTAAACGAAAAGACACTACCGAGCATAATTTTATGTCTCTTTCACACTCTTTAAACCATGAAGGATACACTAAAAAAATAGCGAGGGTTTTTTTTCTACCACCGATCTGTATTTATAAAAGTGGCAATGTCAGTTGTGTCACCCTTGTACATGGCATCTGTTTGCATCATTATATTACAATTGGGTTATAGCTTGCTTAGGAGCCATATACCATCAATATGAGTCATATACTCCTATGGATGGTTACTCTTCTAGTCATTATGGAGAATGCTTCAATGCCTCATGTGCTATTGCATTATATTAATGGTTCTCTTGAGTCAATGCTGCCAGGTCATCATTATGTCATGCTATATGTTCAAGGGAAGTTAAAGCTAATTCAACCATCTATAGTCTTGTTGAACATATGAGTCAGCCATCTGCAGTCTTGTTGACCATATGAGTCGACCATCCTTGTGTCAGTTGTACTTGGTGATTCTATCTCTTCACATAATATGTCAGTGTATGTTTCATATCCATTGATGGGGGATACATTAAGGCCCTCCTTCGACATATATCTTCCTATACACTTCAACACATTATCTAGGAGAGAGATATAGAAACCAACTAGTACCTTGCATCTTGCAGCCTGAGTGGTAGGCTTCCTCACAATTGACAATGGGTTTACATCATTGACTCTTGATTGATTGATTCTATGACTGTTCGACATCAGATCCTCTATTCACACTTGCTATATTGTACTAGGTACCTAGGGGTCCATTTTCATCATTGGTGGTTTCCCTCACATTTGTTGATGGTATACCTCAATGTTCGGTAATCATATAGTTTCTACCATGCTCGAAATTAGCTCATTTATTCGCATGATGTAGAATCGTACCATCGAGGTTTGGGATGAACACCTTGGGTTTGGGGCCATATCGCTCATTCATGCTACTCCTCCTAAGTTGTGATGGAATATATCACTGTTGTATCAATACTTTGAACACTATAGGGGCACTCTCATTGGTGCCCGATGTCTTCCTGATATATACTGTGACATAGATCCACATTGTATTTTCTCATGGCTATGATCTCTTTATTGACATGGATCCACTGTGTACTTTTTTGTGGCCATGGGCTTGCATTTCACTTCATGGATCCGAAGTGTATTATGTTGGAGGCCATGCTTTGTCTTTCTTCCGAGCATGGGTATGTCTACCTCGGGGATGATATATATACTTGATGTCTGATTGTAAGTACTCCTTGGCTTCTTGATATCTTAGCTCCATCCTTATGCTTCCTCACATTGTTGACCATTATCGTAATGTGTTTAGACCATCGGTTCCTCTTCCGACCTCACACATTGGGGGGCATGTGTTACAACCTTATTTTCCACCCTAGGGACACCTAGAGGACCCATTGATGATTCACTACTGAGACACACTCATTTTCCCCGGAATTGCACTTATTTTGAGGGAGGTCATGATTTAAACCACTAGCAGATCACATGTTACAGGCTACATCACTACCAACACATGATCGGTTGTTGGTTTCACTACTAACAACTTGTAACTGCTTTTGAATCCTTCTAGAATTGGTGAGTTTCAAGGAGATTAGTGCTAGGTGAGTTGTTTCTCTTGTGATATGAGCTTGGGAATTCTCAATATAATCGTGTTTCACTGATTTGCAGAGATATAGAAGCACCCTCTAGTCTCCTCCACCAATCTATATAAAGAATTCCTTCCAAAGGTAATAAGAGGAAGAATCATTTACATGTACATGTTGCAGAAATTTCAGAGGAGATATTCTACAGAGGTTAGTCTTCTTATCATGTTATCCTTACTTGTGTGAGGGCTAGGGAGGAGTTGGAGTAAGTATCCAAAAGAAATGCATCATGACTCAAGGTATGACTACATCGATGTATTTTTCCATCATTTTATTTATATATATAGATCTATGTGGTTTCCCCTTCTAAAATCTATCGTATTCAACTTTTTATGGTAGATCTGATCTTTCCTTGGGTGGATTAGATTAGATCTAGAATAGATTTGGATTTCCTAACACTTGAAAATGTTTGTATATTGGCATTTATCTATCACTTGTGTGCAGGAAGAAGGTTGCAGGAGATGGATTTGGATCTATGGAGCTGCATCATCCAGATATGTAAGGACAAATTTCGGTTAACAAGGTATGCCTCTCTTCCCTCTAGTGTAAAAGGAATGAAATCTAATTAGATATAGGGAAAATTCATAGTGTTATATCTCACTATCAGTCTTGGATCAAGGGAAGATTCAAGGGAGGCCTTGCTTATCCATAGGTGAGATTTATCTGATAACACCAACCACCATACATTCACCTTGCAACCATCATCCAATTCTCCCTGTCACTAAATCTATCATTTTACACCACCGTACTATCTAACCACACACAATTTAGTTGGTATCTCACAATTCAAAAAATCCGAGGGGTATTTTGGGCTCATGAAAATAACCATGAGACAAAAAGATAATTCAAGGAAGATGTGGGGTTTCAGAGAGCCTCCAAATTCAGAAATACTGTATACAATGAAAATTGGAAGCAAGAACTAAAGGTCTCTCTAAGGAATTTAATAGTGTTTTGAACGAGGATAAATCATATTCCAAGCTACTCAAGGAGGAGCTTAAAGCATTAAAAAATGGTAGCAAGGGAATGTCCGGTCCAATATTCCCACACATCATTTTCACGACCACACCAATCATCCAATTGAAATTCATTCAATGGTTCTACACAAGGCATAATTAATATTACCCAAGTTTGATGGTGAGGATAATTGAGAAGGCACGAGATAGATTAATAAAGTAAAAAATTATTTTGATTATCATCACATACTTGATGAGGAAGATAAAATTAACATTGCATTGATGCACTTGGATAAATTGACACGCGATTGGTTCTTATGATGGGACTCCAAATCTCAGGGGCTAGCTATAGATTGGGACACATTCAAAAAATAATAATTTAAACGTTTCCAAGATATAGAGGAAGATGAAATCTTTGTCAGAATTTCCTAGTTTCAATAAAAATGATTAGTGGAGGAATATTTTAATGATCTGTATATATTAGCCACCCATGTACCATAAATATTAGATAAATGTATTCTAAATAGTTCCATAAAAAAGTTGAAAATAGAAATAGAACATAATCTTAGATTACTAGAACCCAAGGATGTCGAGTAAGCACGACAAAAAGTCAAATTCATTGAAGAAAAAAATAAGTCATATAAGAAATTATCTGACCCCTTGTTCGAGAATACAAGTTATAAATATATCCCTCCTCATTTATGGAAGTAACAATCAAATAAAACGAAGGATAAGAGATGATGTTTCACATGCAACACACCCAATTGGAATCCAAGGAAAAAATGCAAAGACAAGATTCTTCCTATGTGAAAACAATAATAATAATATCAGTGACAATGACAAGGAAGAGAAATATGGCGACACATCTTCTTCCAACGAGGGCACTGAAAATGAGGAATCTAACAAATACAAGTCCGTACCAACACTTTTTGTCACCGCAATGACGGGTATTACCCAACCCCAGAATCTCAAAGTCTTTGGCTACATTAAGAAAACTAAAGTAGTGGTAATTATAGATAGTGGCAGGTCACACAATTTTATAGATGCAACAATCACAAAGAAATTAAACCTTTTTTTCTACCCTATCTTTGATTTCCAAATTACAATTCTCAGCGATAGAACTACGTCTTATGATGGGAAATGCAATAATGTCGAATTGACTATTGATAACTACAAGTTGAGATCTTTGATGTATGGCACGATGATTTGGGGAGTAGACATTGCCTTAGGATCCCAATGGATGGCCTCTATGAAGACAATAAGGTTGAATTTACAAAATAAATTCCTAATATTATATGAAAACGAAAAAAAAAAATACAAATTCCATGGAATCAACAACCTACCCACTCAAATAGTTTCACCCAAAAAAATGAAGAAAATGATTTGAAAGGGAGCCTGGGTGTATTTTTTACATTGTTATTCAATGGAAGAAATGTATGATGCAACACAATATATTGAAGGTCTCGTTTATTTGCTTGAGAAATATAACAAAGTATTTCAAGACTCACCTCATGGTATTCCCCCAACATGCTCAAGCGATCATATCATAGAGTTCATTCCTAGATCAACTCCAATTAGGAGGAAGTCTTATAGGTAATCTCATCAACATAAAATGGAATTTGAGTGCTTGGTTCAAGAATTATTAGACTATGGTATAATAAACCGAAGAAAGAGCCTGTATTCAATGCTAGTCATACCAGTAAGGAAAAATGATGGTTCCTATAGACTTTGTATTGATTTTTGTGCCTTGAATAAGATTACCGTCAAAGTTAAGTTTCCCATTTTCTTT
>SNQJ01S0083431.1:12697-28527 GCA_010110895.2 Picea sitchensis | reverse complement strand
AACCGCCCTGTCGTAGAAGTAGAATGATGGAACCACTGTCACACTATCACTGTGAGATATACTGTTGTAAACTTGTACCAAACAACCTGTAACAACCTGTACCAAACAACTTGTAATGAACCTATACCATAAACAAGTGCATCAACCATGCACCAATCTATACCTCAACCTATACCATCAACGAGCACATCAACCATGCATCAATGATGCAGGAGCATCTCTCCATGTCAGCCAACCAACTAGCCAACCACATCCACGAATTCAAATCGTGCATTTAAGAGAGGCGCAACCTCATTTGAAATTTGAAATTCAATGTAATTAAATGCTTAGGTTGGTGAGCCATGGAAGACGTGCCTTTGAGCAGGCATTAGGTAGATCGAATTTAATGCCAAGATCGCCTGAGATCTAGACCCAGATTCTGGACTAGACAACCATTGAATGTAATTTATTAGAGTAGGTAGACCTGGAGGGAAGAGCTCGATGAGCCCCTCAGGTAAAAGAGATTTTTGAGATCTCATTTTGAGGAGTGAAGATGAGGTTTTAGGAGAGAAGAGACAGAGAGAGACAACTCAGGAACACCATTTGTAAAATACAGGCATTTTCCATTTTATTATAATTAGAAGCAGTTTTTCCTGCATGTCATTCTGTGTTATATGGCTGTCTGCGAGTGTTCCTTTTATGTGTGAATGTATGTTATGTTGATGCATTCTGCAGGAGTTTGTGTGATTCAGTTGAGGTCTTTGAGGTTTCATGCCATGAGGGCATGAAAGAGGATTGCGGTCTCTGAATACCAGTGCACAGAGGGTGCACTTCTGAACTCTGAGGAGTCAGACGAAGATGTGCTGAGGCACAGGAACTGAGATCAACAACTCAAGAAGAAGGCTTCAAGGTTGTTGAATACCTTGGAGGCAAGGCTGTGTAGCTGAAACACAGTTGCAGACAGAACTTTGCTGTAAGTTCTGTGGAGCTCTGCCAGTTGGGCATTGAGCATAAGCACGAGGTGCTAGAGGAGGAACTCTGCTGAGAGTTGAAGATAGAAGACCAAAATCACTGAGGATTCTGTGAAAGCTTTGCCAGGTGGGCATCAAGTGAGTGCATAAGTGCACAGGAGAACATAACCGTTGAACGTTCTGTGGAAGGAAGACACTCTGCCAGGAGGGCATCAAGATATTGTGCAGATGGCACAGGAGAAGAGGACTCTTTTGAGTTTTTTAGTTGAAGGAAGAATCCATTGGAGGATCTTCACAGGGTTACTGAAAACCCTGAAAGGCTCAACAAGAGGTTGCTTGAGCGAAGGAGAGCCAGGAAGGCGTTTTATTCTCCATCTGTGGGAGAAGGTATAGAAAAGTAAAATCACTTAGGGGTCTGAGTATTCACCAAAGCTCAGAAGAGATAGCACTAGCGTGTGCATGAGAAGACTCTGCAAGGAGTGCAGGAGTCAGAGACTCCCTTGAAGAGTTGGAATAGAAGCTCAGGAGGGGCAACGTTCTCATACGCGCAGCGAGGATCAATTTCGAGGAGCTCGCGGAGAGGAGCAGCAAAGGCTGAAGCCTTTGGAAGATTGAAATTCTTCCAAGTGTAGGAGGAAAGCGCGCAGGAAACTCAGGGAGGAGCAACATCGGCCAGTGGATCAGCCGATAGGATCTGGACCGTTGGTTTTCGCATCCAAGGAGCAGCCAGAGGAGCGCACAGAAGGAAGTATGGATCTGAGCCGTCAGATCTAGAGCATAATACCTGACAGCCGTCAGATCGGTTGGGAGCTGCGCAAGGTTTAACTTCGCAAACCAGGAGAGTGAGAATCCAAAAAGGTATCGGTACTCAATATATCGGGGATGTCAAGGATGTGAAGAGCGTCCCTCGGCATCAGAGACGGTGAATTAGCAAGATTTGATTTGGACCGTATGTTTGGGAGTGGACGTGTGTCATGAGATTTCCCACCTCGGGGACTCGGGCATCGGAGGTTGGAAGAGGAAGTCATTCGACTTCACGAGTGGCAAAGAGGTGAGAGCTTCGTGTTGTAGGGCCTAGCTGACGTCATATCGGGATATCGAACCATGAGAATTGTGTGGGGCCATAGGAGTTAGCAAGCAGACATGTGGTACATCGCGTCTCGGAAGCTCGTGAGTGGAAGAGCCGAGGATTTGGTGTTAAAAGTCACGAGGCGTGAGGACACGAAGTGGAAAAGTGGAGAGAGATTTGGAGCCGTCCATTTGAGTAGGATAGGTGGCAGAGATCGAGAGATCTCGCGAACTCGGGAGTTCGCAGGGTGAAAGCCAAAGTATTGGGTATTCAGAGTCGCAAGGCGCGAGGACGCGAAGCGGTGAAGGAGCGAGAGAATTGTAGCCATCCATCTGAGGAGGCCAAGTGGTAGAGATCGAGAGATCTTGTGAACTCGGGGGTTCGCAGGGTGAGAGCCCAAATATTGGGTACTCCAAGTCACGAGGGCGCGAGGCGCGAGAAGGAGAATAGCCATTGGATCTGGATCGAAGGAGGATCATTGGACCTAAATGTGGGATCGTGTATCGGAGTCTCGCGAGAAAAGACTCGAGAATTTGGCCACGGGGATCGCAAGATTGTGAGAAGCGATATCCCGATAGCCAAAGGGCAGTGTGGGTTGTAGTAAAGTCGACGAGTGGAGTACACGTGGCATCAAGTCCTTGGGATCTCACTGCGAGAAGTCCCGAAATATCGACGTTAGGATTTGCGATCTAGCGAAGTCTGAAGTCCCGCGAGATAAGGGACTGTTGAAAAGTCAACTCTCATGCGCATTGGCATTTCGGTGCATCGGGTATCGAGAGTTGGAAAATCAAGAGCTTGATATAGCGAGTTGCGAAGTCATGATAGGAGGTAAGGCCACGGTTGTGGAGGTAATAGTGATATGGTGAGAGCTGAGCCAGGAGGGCCAGCACGTGGAGAAAAGTGCGCATCGGAGAATTGGGAGTCAGGAGTTCAAACGAGCAGAGACTCTCGACAGCAGAAAGTTTGAAACCCTGAACCGCGATAGTGAGTCGGGGAAAAGCCATGGTCAAGTGCTGAAAGCTGTGAGGGTGAGCGAAAGGACTTGTGGATCGGGTTTTTAGTAGGGATTCCAGCAGGGGACCCAAAGAGTTAATTTGGCTCGAAGAGGGGATTTAGAACGATCCTATGAGCGGGTGAGTCGGAGGAGTAGGAATACTAATTCGCCTGCGTCAGGAGGTATCAGAGTTTGAATTCTTGTCTGTATATTTCAGGCAAGAGAGGAATAGAGGAGGCAGAATAAGATAGAGTTGTTGAAGGACTCTGTAAGGACTTGTTTGCAGGTAGGCAGCAGTCTATAGATAGTCAGTAGGACTGTAAGATGAAGCTGGACACACTCAAGATGCAGAGTGACAGCAATAGGTTTGCCAGAGAGGCAGACAGGGACAGTAAGATAGCTACTGAAGGCCATAGAAAGAAGAGCAAGGCAGAAAAGCTTGCCGAATGGGATGAAGAAAGGACTAGAGAGCTCTATGAATTAAAGGCAGACATAGAGAAGCTCGAACTGCGAATGCGGTAGGATAGGAGGAGGAGATGGATGCACAAATTGCCTATGAAGAAGGCAACAACAAAATGGCCAGTCAGGGAGTTGATGGTCATGAGACAGCACAGGCTGTTAAAGAGATGGTTGAGGTATGCTGAAAACCTCAAGGCCACAGAGGAAAAGATGGTTGAGGTATGTAAACCGGAGACTGGGAGAGGTATCGATGATGATGAAGGTGATGAATTGGGATCGGTTGAGGATCTCAAGCACTGCCAGGAAGGCAGAGAAGAAGAAATTCCAGTTTGCCAGGAGGGCAACGAGCTGAGGTCGCTGCGGGATCTCACGGACTGTTAGGAGGAAAGTCGAGGAATTTCAATTTTCCAGGAGGGCAATGATGAGATATCGCTGAGGGATCTCGAAGAATGCCAGGAGGGCAGTGGAAGCATCTCAGACTGCCAAGTGGGCAGAGATGAACATTCGAGACTGTCTGAAAGTCTCATGGACTCGGAGGAGAGTTCAATTCAGCAAGGAGTGCTGATGAAGATGGGATTGGTTGATCTCATAGTCTCCCAAGAGAGCAACAAGGGCATCCCATATTACCAGGTGGGCAGGGATGAGCAGATGAGACTATCTGAGGGTCTCATAAATCCAGAGATGAATTTGGATTAGCAGGTGCAACTGACAGAAGAGGAGGAAGATCAGAATGATATTATGATGATTGGGGGAATTGGAGTATTCCTACCATGTGGCCAGGAGGNGTTGGAGATGACTATCAAAAGGAAATTGGAGCAGAAATTTGAGACTGCCCAAGCGGATGAAGGGAAAGAGAATGAGCATTCCGAGGAATGGCTCAATGATTTTAGCCAACAAGCTGAGAGCACTGTAGCACTGAAGCTAGCAGCAGAGGAAGCCAAGGATCAGGCAACAGATTTATCACTCCATGGGAGATGGAGCTAGAAATGCTGGAGGATTGGCTGAACAATCCAGCGCCAGCAAGAGAACTGACAGAATTTGACCTGTCAGAAAAGGTGACTGAACAGAAAGTCAGTCAAAGGGATACTGCAGAGCTGAAGTCTGCAGCAGAGTGGCAACTTGAGGCCACAGATGAAGATGAAGATGAAGATGAAGAAAGAAGTATGGGAGATCATGATGATCTGCCCAATTGCAGAAAATTTTTGCAGCTGAGGAGACTGCAACAACAAGACTAGCCACTGGATGAAGTGATAGAGGACATCAGAAGGCTGATGTTGAGATCAACAAAAACTGCCAACGGGGAGCAGCTGGGCAGAAGGAAGGAAGCAGCAGTAGCAGAGCAGCAGGAGGATGGAGCGGATGGGAAGCTCCAGATATTTGTTTGGGATCCAGGAGGATTTCCAACAACTCAGAGGGGAAGCACATGAGCAGGAGCTCATGATTTTACAGCTGAGGAGTTTGATGCAGGAGCATCTCTCCATGTCAGCCAACCAGCTAGCCAGCCACGTCCGCGAATTCAAATCGCGCATTTAAGAGAGGCGCAACCTCATTTGAAATTTGAAATTCAATGTAATTAAATGCTTAGGCTGGTGAGCCATGGAAGCCATGCCTTTGAGCAGGCATTAGGTAGATCAATTTTAATGCCAAGATCAGCTGAGATCTAGACCCAGATTCTGGACTAGACAACCATTGAATGTAATTTATTAGAGTAGGTAGACCTGGAGGGAAGAGCTCAATGAGCCCCTCAGGTAAAAGAGATTTTTGAGATCTCATTTTGAGGAGTGAAGATGAGGTTGTAGGAGAGAAGAGCCAGAGAGAGAGAGCTCAAGAACACCATTTGTAAAATACAGGCATTTTCCATTTTAATATAATCAGAAGCAGTTTTTCCTGCATGTCATCCTGTGTTATATGGGTGTCTGTGAGTGTTCCTTTTATGTGTGAATGTATGTTATGTTGATGCATTCTGCAGGAGTTTGTGTGATTCAGTTGAGGTCTTTGAGGTTTCATGCCATGAGGGCATGACAGAGGACTATGGTCTCTGAATACCAGTGCACAGAGGGTGCACTTCTGAACTCTAAGTGGTCAGACGAAGACGTGCTGAGGCACAGGAACTGAGATCAACAACTCAAGAAGAAGGCTTCAAGGTTGTTGAATACCTTGGAGGAAAGGTTGTGTAGCTGAAACACAGTTGCAGACAAAACTTTGCTGTAAGTTCTGTGGAGCTCTGCCAGTTGGGCATTGAGCGTAAGAACGAGGTGCTAGAGGAGGAACTCTGTTGAGAGTTGAAGATAGAAGACCAGAATCACTGAGGATTCTATGAGAGCTCTGCTAGGTGGGCATTGAGCGAGTGCATAAGTGCACAGGAGAATAGAACCGTTGAACGTTCTATGGAAGGAAGACACTCTTCCATGAGGGCATCAAGATATTGTGCAGACGGCACAGGAGAAGAGGACTTTTTTGAGTTCTGTAGTTGAAGGAAGAATCCATTGGAGGATCTTCGCAGGGTTACTTAACACCCTGAAAGGCTTAGCAAGAGGTTTCTTGAGCGAAGGAGAGCCAGGAAGGAATTTTATTCTCCATCTATGGGAGAAGGTATAGAAAAGTAAAATCCCTTAGGGGTCTGACTATTCACCAAAGCTCAGAAGAGATAGCACCAGTGTGTGCATGAGAAGAATCTACAAGGAGTGCAGGAGTCAGAGACTCCCTTGAAGAGTCAGAATAGAAGCTCAGGAGGGGAAACGTTCTCATACACACAACGAGGATCAATTTTGAGGAGCTCGCAGAGAGGAGCAGCAAAGGATGAAGCCTTTGGAAGATTGAAATTCTTCCAAGTGTAGGAGGAAAGCGTGCAGGAAGCTCAGGGAGGAGCAACATCGGCCAGTGGATCAACCGATAGGATCTGGACCGTTGGTTTTTGCATCCAGGGAGCAGCCGGAGGAGCGCACAGAAGGAAGGATGGATCTGAGCTGTCAGATCTAGAGCGTAATACCCAACAACCGTCATATCAGTTGGGAGCTGCGCGAGGTTTAACTTCGCAAACCAGGAGAGTGAGAATCCCTAAAGGTATTGGCACTCGGGATATTGGGGATGTCAAGGATGTGAAGAGGGTCCCTCGGCATTAGAGATGATGAATTAGCGAGATTTTATTTGGACCGTACGTTTGGGAGTGGATGCGTGTCACGAGATTTCCCACCTCGGGGACTCGGGCATCGGATGTTGGAAGAGGAAGTCATTCAACTTCACGAGTGGCGAAGAGGTGAGAGCTTTGTGTTGTAGGGCCTAGCTGACGTCATATCAGGATATCGGACCATGAGCACGGTGTGGGGCCACAGGAGTTGGCAAGTGGACACGTGGTACATCGCGTCTCAGAAGCTCGTGAGTGAAAGAGCCGAGGATTTGGTGTTAAAAGTCGCGAGGCATGAGGACACGAAGTGGCGAAGTGGCGAGAGATTTGGAGCCGTCCATCTGAGTAGGACAGGTGGCAGAGATTGAGAGATCTCGTGAACTTGGGAGTTCGCAGGGTGAAAGCCCAAGTATTGGATATTCAGAGTTGCGAGGCACAAGGACGCGAAGCAGTGAAGGAGCGAGAGGATTGTAGCCATCCATCTGAGGAGGACATGTGGCAGAGATCGAGAGATCTCGAGAACTCGGGGGTTCACAGGGTGAGAGACCAAATATTGGGTACTCCAATTTGCGAGGGCGCGAGGCGCGAGAAGGAGAATAGCCGTTGGATCCGGATTGAAGGAGGACCATTGGACCCACACATGGGATCATGTATCAGAGTCTCGTGAGAAAAGACTCGAGAATTTGGCCACGGGGATCGCAAGATTGCGAGAAGTGATATCCCGACAGCCGAAGGGCAGTGTGGGCCATAGTAAAGTCGGCGAGTGGAGTACAGGTGGCATCAAGTCCTCGGGATCTCGCCGCTAGAAGTCCTGAAATATCGGTGTTAGGATTCACGATCTAGTGAAGTCTGAAGTCCCGCGAGATAAGGGACCGTTGAAAAGTCAACTCTTGTACGCATCGGCATTTCGGTGCATCGGGTATCGAGAGTTGGAAAATCAAGAGATTGATATAGTGAGTTGCGAAGTCGCGATAGGAGGTAAGGCCATGGTCGCAGAGGTAATAGTGATATGGTGAGAGTTGAGCCAGGAGGGCCAGCACATGGAGAAAAGTGCACATCAGAGAATTGGGAGTCGGGAGTTCAAGTGAGCAGGACTCTTGACAGCAGAAAGTCCGAAACCTCGAACCCCGATAGTGAGTCATGGAAAAGCCACGGTCAAGTGCTGAAGGCCGTGAGAGTGAGTGAAAGGACCTGTGGATCAGGTTTTTATCAGGGATTTAGAATGATCCTATGAGTGGGTGAGTCGGAGGAGTAGGAATACTAATTCGCCTACGTCAACCAAATATGTACCAATCATGCATCAAATACACATAAACTATGACTCATAAAGATGTACCAATATCATCAACTATACACCTCATGTATGTGACAACTCATCAACTACTTGTCTCAACTATGTACCCAACATGTACCTCAACCAAAATCCCTCATCAATTTCATCATCCAAATATGATTTGTAACTCTGTAATAGACCTGGTGTATATGATCACATACCTGCAAACCTTCGTTAACTTTAACAACAAGAGACTAGCATTTTCATCAAACTTTGCTTTAGTCTCACATGAATAATTTTGGATTAGTCAACAACCCTAACTTGAAAGAATCATAACTATGTACCTATAATGAATAAATATATGAAACTAGTACACAATTTTCTTTAGTTTCTTTTATGAAATTCCTCAAGGTTTCACTGCTTGAAACCTCTCAAAAAATGAGTTATAGAAAAAATGACATACCTTGTTGAATTCTGGCTTATTCCAGAGATTGAACTTGTAGAGAGTTCCCTGCATGGAATATTTGTGTATGGATTTGAAAATGATACAAAAAATATTACTAACTATACGCTAACCAATACATTTTGTCTTACTGAATCTGGATCTATTATGAAGAATTTATGACGTTTTTGCCCGAAACACCTGTTTTAGACTAGTTTCGGGACTAGCCACAAACCCTATTTTCCATGGAGTGTAACTCCAAAAATACAACGACCCACAAGATGAAATGTTTATTACAATTACTTGGATATGTTTCCTCAACAAACTCCAGATTTCGCGATCGAAATCATTCTAGAAAAAAAGTTATTGCGAAAATGGTGAGATGACCTATAAATAACATACCTTAGAAAGCATCATCAAAAGAATTTATCGTCCCTTGAATTTCAGCCTTATTTACTTTACCATCCCTCTGAAATTCTCCTTATATATCCTTTGGTTACCTTAGACACTTGTAGATATTCAATATGCTCAAGTGGGATTAAATGAGAGATCCTTGCCTCTTATTTATACTTTTATGTAGCTTCCTCAAGGGGTTACCTTCTAACCATCTTAAACCACTTTCCTTATTTGAGGGCTAACCCACTTCTAAACAATTCTCCACTTAGTAATTTATCCATTAAATTTATTATTTAAACAATTTCTTCTTTGCAACCACTTTGACCTTTTGGGGCTTCTAGATGACTCATGAGGGTTCTCCAACTTCACATGGCCATAAATCTCTAACCGTGAGGAGTTATGTGACGTTCCACATACCATAGGAAATGGAATGAGATGTACTATCCATCTAGAATAGTCTTACCTTCAAATATATTAAAACTCATACCATTATATAAAACAAACTTGGTTCCATTACCCAAACCTTTGTGCTACCAGAATTCGCTACCGGACTTTCTTCAAGGGTTGAAATCAATGAAAACCAACCCAAATAATCAACAATATCCCCCTTTGGCATTTATGGAAACACTCTGATGCAATAATAAAGTCATATCACTCATTCTCCCCTTGTGACCATCGCTCCCTTGGAACCGTTCCTCTATGCTCTTTCTCCAAGTATTTCTATCCTGCATCTGATAAATCTCTCCCCCTTCGTCATGAATGGAAAATGTATATCTCCATATGGGGATTCTCCCCCTGAATGAACTCTTCCTCAAACTGATCTCCCAACGTGAACTGTCCTCTTTATGGTGCTTCCTCGTGTAAATCTAATACATATAAGATAAGAATTCAAAAGCATTCATTTTGGAGTAGAAATTACTTCGAGTCTCTTGCAAAGATACTCAAAGGCTTCCTGTGGAAGCAGTTTGGTAAAGATGTATGCCACTTGATCTTTTATGCCCACATATTCAACTTTGATGTTCTCTGCAACTTGTTCCCATAGAAAGTGATACTTGATTGGAATGTGCTTTGTCTTGGAGTGCATCACCAGGTCTTTGAGATACTGATGGCACTTGTATTATCACAATAGATTGGAATGGGCTNACTTGTATTATCACAATAGATTGGAATGGGCTCATCATACTCAACCTGTATATCTGTCAGAGTTTGTTTCATCCATAGAACCTGTGTACAACATCCTTCTACTGCCATATACTCTGCTTCGACTGTAGATAAATATACTGATGATTGTTTCTTTCTTAGCCAAGATACTAAACACTCACCCAAGCAGAATGTTGCTCCACTAGTGCTTCGTCAGCCATCAATGCAACCTGTCCAATCTGCATCTGTGTAGGAAATAATTGATAGATCCTTTCCTTTTGGATACCATAATCCAAACTCTTCTGTTCCTTTGAGATATATGAAAATCATCTTCACTGCTAAGACATATGATTCCTTTGGTTTTACTTGAAATCGTGCCACCTGTCCAACTTCCTACATTACATCTGGTATGGATGTTGTCACATATAGTAAGCTACCAATCATTGACCTATATTTCCTCTGGTCTGTAAACTTTGAATCATCATCTTTTCTCAACTTGCAACTGGTTTTCATAGGAGTGGTAACTTATTTGCAATCTTCCATTCTGAACCTCTTTAGCATTTTTCTGATATACGTAGTTTGAGAAATAACAATTCCTCGGTTGCTTTGACGTATTTGAAGACCCAGAAAGAAGGATAGATGTCCGATTAATGACATTTCAAATTCATTCTGCATATCCTTTGCAAATTTCTCTCTTAACCTATCATCAATACTTCCAAAAATAATATCATCAACATAAACTTCAATTAATAAAATACTACCTTGAGTTACCTTGATGTAGAGGTTGTTGTCTGCACTTCTTTTTCTGAACCCTACTTGCTATAGATATTTATCCAATTTAGAGTACCATGCTCTAGGATATTTTTTTATACCATACAAGGCCTTCTTCAATTTACACACATAATCTGCATTCTCTGACAACTGAAATCCTTCCGGTTGTTGAATGTAGACTTCTTCTCCAAGTTCCCCATTTAGAAAAGTTGATTTCATGTCTATCTGATACAATTTAATATTCTTGGAGCATGCATAAGCTAAGAGCAATCATATTGCTTCCATTATGGCAACTGGGGAAAATGTCTCTTCAAATTCAATTCCTTCAACCTGTGCGTATCCTTTACATACCAATCTAGCTTTGTTCCTTGTAACATGTCCATCAATTTATTTTTGAAAACCCACTTTGTGCCAATCAAATTCTTATACTTTGGTCTTGGAACCAATTCCCAAGTTTCATTCTTCTCTATTTGATCCAATTCTTCATTCATGGCCTTATTCTAGAATTCATCTTTGTTGGCCTCTTCAAAATTGTTTGGTTCAATCGTATATAAGAGTGCCAGGTGCATTTGTTCTGGTGAATGTATTCTTCTTCTAGTATCAACTTCTGCATCCTTGTTTCTGATAATCTGATATGAAGGATGATTCTTCTGTACTCATTTGCTAGGTTTCTTTGGAGGAACTTATTGAACCTGCTCTTCTACTTATGTATGATCAACTTCATCTTTTTCTTCTTCTTCGTAAAGTTGTTCCACTGATTCATTTTCTTATTCCTTTGATTCTCATCAACTTGTTTCATCAATTGTTACATTGATGCTTTCCACAACTTTGTTCAATCTCATATTGTAACACTTGTATACTTTCCATGTACTTGAGTAACCAACAAGTACTCATTTTTCCACACGAGGATCAAACTTTCTCATTCTGCCATCTTCTCTTTTGATGTAGCATTTTCTTCCAAATACTCTGAAGTGCTTCACATTTGCTGGTCTTCCTTCCATAACTCATAGGGATTTTTTTCATTGTTGTTTTTGAGAATTGATTTGTTTTGAATGTGAACTTTTGTATGCACTACATGTGTCCAAAAAACAATATCTGTCAATTTGGAATCCATTAGCATTGTTCGAGCTTTTTCATGTGTAATGATAATGTTCCTTTGTCTCTGAACCAATCTATGAATCCATACTCTCATCCACTGTCATATATCTATCCAAACATGCTAAGTGTTCTTACGAATCCATCTCTATCCATACTATCCAAGACTCTACTGCACAACTTTCCATAATTCTGAACCATTTATCACTATACTCTCATGAAGTCTTCACTACTACAACTGATTAATCTATCAAACTGTACTTCTACTAACTGACTTCTTTGGATCTGTCTACGCAAAATCTGCAAGTTGCTCAAAGGATGTTTCTTTGGTCTATCATAGCTATCACATAGACTCCCCTGTCTAATTTCCATATTACCTAGGAGTCTCTAGGCCGAATGACTCAAAACAATTCTTGCTCTGATGTGTATTCATCATGATCTTCATTGGTAGATTCATCATCTCTCTAAGCTCTGACTTCTTTCTTACTTTCTGTGGATTCATATTTCACTAGAATGCTTGAAAGTACAATATCTTGAACCTATTCATTATTTACCTGACCTTCTTTTCTTTTAGTTATTTTCCAAACCTTTCTGTATCTAACATCTTTCTTTTTCTCTGTAGAATTTTCTTCATCTCGTTTTATTGTCAATATTGCGGTCTTTGGGACCTGGTCTTTGTTCACATGTTCTTCGTGTTTTCTTATCCATACTTTCTTATATCTAATATGAGTGTTCTCTTTCATGGAAGTATCAATCATGCTTCTACAATCACTAGTTATGTGTCCATAGTTATGACATTTGTAACATTCAATGTTACGTGGGGCCACATAGGAATTTCTTGCTTGAAAATTTCTTTTATAATCCATGCAATATGAAACGTTATGCCCAAAATTAGTACAGTAAAAACAATGAACATAAAAGAAATTTGCATACCTGGGAGTGAATTATCTTCTTTGTGGTGTAGTCCTTCTGAATTTCTTCCTTGACTAATCATGATCATGATTGAAAATTCTTTTTGGCTTGAACATGGATGGTATTCTTGAATATGTATCTTCAATAGTTTTCTTAGATTCCTGTTGACCATGATTCCTTCCTTTGAGTACTTATGCATAACTCTTCCTATTTTCTTCATTCTTCTTTTCTAGCAACCTAGAGTGCTTCTCTTCATTCTCTATAACTGATGTGGATGTTTCTGTCTCTTCAACGTTCTTGTTGAGATTGATGATTTTACTTCTCAATGTGACATATTCTTCTTCAAGATTCTCAACCTATTCTTCTTTCTTCATTATCTGATACTTCATTACTTCTTCTGTTCTTTTCTCTTCTTCAAGCTGGATTTTTAATGTGATTATTTATTCTTCAAGTCCTTTCTCTTCTTGACCAAACTCTGCCTCAAGCTGGTTTACATCGTTAGTTATTTCCTTAAGATGATCTGTCAATATCTTCTCTCTCATTTCTGATTTTTCCTTCCGTGCTGCTATGTTGGCTTCCAATTATTGCTTTTGATATTGAATATTTTCTTTGATCTTTTTGGCTTCTTCTAGCGGAGTTCTTAATTTCTTGATGAGCTATTGGGCTTCTTAAAAAATGTGAACACTTTCCTTTTGTTTCATCAATTATTTCTTGATTGACTTGTTTTCTTCTCTTTCTTTTCTTAGTTCATCTAAATCACTAATCAATTATTCTTCATAATTGTCTTCTTTTTTAATTAGTTTTTCTATCTCATTTCCTTCATGGCATTCTATTTCAAGATGTCCGTGTTTTTCACAATTAAAGAAAAAAAACATGCCTCTGTTGATTATGTACTCTTCATCTTCTGAATCTGTTTGACATGGTGAACGTATTTCTTCTTGATCTGTACCTGCATCTTCTTTGGCATTTTCTGAATCTACAATAGGTGAAGAAAATATATCATGTAACTTATCCCAAATTTCTTTGGCTGATGGACATTTACCAACCTTTTCTCTTACCGGATTAGGTAATCCTTCCCAGATGAAATCCATTGCTATTTTTTTATTCTTCTTCAATTCCTTCTTGGATGTAGTCTTTGCCCTTTTTGAACTATCATATCCTGTAATGACTGATATCCAAATATAATACCCATGTTCCTGTAAAAATACTTTCGTCCTTCCACTCCATAGCTCATACTTTAAACCATTATAACTATTAAAGAATGATACCCCATTCTTAGAATAATCCATGATCTCCTTCCAGTGGTTCAACTTTTTCTTGAAGGAATCTTCTCTGATACCAATTGTTTGATTACTGAGAGGGGGGTGAATCAGTAATAGAGTAATTTAATCCTTTTTAACCACAAAACGCAAGTGTTATATCAATGTAGCATTATCATTCAATAGTTGCAGAGAAAATAAACAATGAACAAATGACCAATCATACACATAAACATTACACCAGTCTTTTTACATGGAAACCCAAAGCAGGAGAAAACAACATAATGCTTTTTCTTATATGTCTTTAAGAATTGCATTCATTGGAAGCACCAAATTCCTTTTTTTTCCAACTGCAATTGGAAGGAGGCTCCAACCCCCTAGCTTCTCAAGAGACAACCTGAGGGAAGCTCCAAATCCCCAATTCTCTGGCTACATCCAGAAGGAGGCTACAACCCCCTATGTTATCCGACTACAACTAGAAGGTGGCTACAATCACCCTGTCGTAGAAGTATAATGATGGAATCACTGTCACACTATCACTATGAGATATACTGCTGTAAACTTGTACCAATCAATCTGCACCAAACAACCTGTAACAACCTGTACCAAACAACCTGTAATCAACCTGTATCATAAACAAGTGAATCAACCATGCACCAACCATCGACCATGCACCAATATATACCTCAAACTGTACCATCAATGCGTGCATCAACCATGCATAAAATATGTACCAATAATGCATCAAATACACATAAACTATGACTCATCAATATGTACCAACATCATCAACTATACACCTCATGTATGTGCCAACTCATCAACTACTTGTCTCAACCATGAACCCAGCATGTACCTCAACCAAAATCCCTCATCAATTTCATCATCCAAATCTGATTTGTAACTCTGTAATAGACCTAGTGTATATGATCACATACCTTCAAAGCTTCCTTAACTTTAATAACAAGAGATTAGCATTTTCATCAAACTTTACTTTAGTCTCACATGACTAATTTTGGATTACTCAACAACCCTAACTTGAAATAATCATAACTATGTACCTGTAATGAATAAAGATATGAAACTAGTACAAAATGTTTTTCACTGTGTTTTATGTAATTCCTCCACGTTTCATTGCTTGGAACCTCTCAAAAAATGAGTTATAGAAAAAATGACATACCTTGTTGAATTCTGGCTTATTCTAGAGAGAGAACTTGTAGAGCGTGCCCCACACGAAATATTTGTTGTATGGATCTAAAAATGGTACACATAATACTAAATATTGTACTCTAACCAATACATTTAGTTTTACTGAATTTGGATCTGTTATGAAGAAGTTATGATGTTTTTACCCGAAACACCTGTTTTAGACTAGTTCCAGGACTAGCCACAAACCCTATTTTCCATGGAGTGTAACTCGAAAGATACAATGACCCACAAGCTGAAATTTTCATCACAACTACTTGGATATGTTTCCTCAATGGCCTCTAGATTTTGTGATTTGAATCATTCTATAAAAAACGTTATTACGAAAATGGTGAGATGACCTATAAATAACATACCTTAGAAAGCATCATTAAATGAATTTATCCTCCCTTGAATTTTTGCCTTCTTTACTTCACCTTCCCTATGAAATTCTCCTTAGATATCCTTTGGTTACCTCAGTCACTTGTAGATATTCAATATTCTCGAGTGTGATTAAATGAGAGAACCTTGTCTCTTATTTATACTTTTATGTAGCTTCATCAAGGGGTTACCTTCTAACCATCTTAAACCACTTTCTTTATTTTAGGGCTAACCCACTTCTAACCACTTCTCCACTTAGTAATTTATCCATTAAATTTATTATTTAAATCATTTCTTTTGTATCCACTTTGACTTATAGTACAATCATCACTTCACTTTATTATTTAAATAATTTCTTCTTTGCAATCACTTTGACTACT
>SNQJ01S0083431.1:2639-12647 GCA_010110895.2 Picea sitchensis | reverse complement strand
CACTTTATTATTTAAATAATTTCTTCTTTGCAACCACTTTGACTACTTTGACCTTTTGGGGCTTCTAGATGACTCATGAGGGTTCTCCAACTTCACATGGCCATAACTCTCTAATCGTGAGGAGTTATGTGACATTCCACATATCATCAGAAATGACATGACATGTACTATCCATATAGAGTAGTCTTACCTTCAAATATATTAAAACTCATACCATTATACATCAAACAAACTTGGCTCCATTACCCAAACCTTTGTGCTACATGAATTTTCTACCAGACTTTCTTCAAGGGTTGACATCAATGAAAACCAACCCAAATAATCAACAATATTATCTATTTATGATGATTTTGAAACTTGTACAGAGTATGATAAAGTTAAAATTTTCGAGGAAAATGTAAATATTAGAGAAGGGATGTGGAAAATGTATTTCAATGGTGCCTCTTCATGGGAAGGAGATGGAGTTGGAGTATTATTTGTGGAATCAAATGATGAGTATTACATTCCATTTTCTTATAGATTGCAATTTGATATTGATTATGAAAATATTGTATGTGAACATGATGCTTTGATTTTAGGATTAGAAGCTTCTAGAAAACTTAAAATTCAACACTTAATTGTATATGGGGATGCTGAACTTATTGTGAAGAAGGTGAGACAAGAATACCAGGCTAAACATCCCAAAATGAGATCATATTGAAATTGTGCATGGGACTTAATTGAAAATTTATTCGTTTATTTTAATATTCATGTTATTCCAAGATTACATAATCAACAGGTTGATTTCTTAGCTAAAGCAGCAAGTGTTGGAGAAATTTCTATTTTTGGCACACTAGTTGAGTGGGAGTTAACTGACTAGTTCTATTTTCGACTTTCTAATTTTAGACCATCACTATTATGAATGAATTCCTAATATAGGATTTCATTTCCTATATGAGTGAATATCACTCACTCATTGAACAGATCATAACATACATTGATTCTCATTCTTCATATTGTATCTCTCTTACTTTTCTTGATAAACTTTGTTTGTGTAGGCTTTAGCTAGGTCTCCTGTGCAGGTTTCCCTGAAACACTGACATGGTATCAAAGACAAGCTGCTTGGAGCAACCCAGACAAGCCAAGGAAGAGAGAAAGAGGATTTAATTACTGAGTAACCTAGTTTCCGCCATCGTTGTAGCCTATCCCTATCGAAAGGTGCGACAATTGGAATCAACACAGTCTATCCATTGCTAGGGTGAAACGATCACACTCACTCTTCACCAGGGTGCAACGATCACACTCACTCTTCACCAGGGTGAGATGATTCAATTTTTTACAATTGTCACACTTTATCCTTCTCTAGGGTGCAAGGATTCAGCATAGTCACACTGTACCCTTCTCTAGGGTGTGATGATTCAGTCCGCCCTCTAGAAAATTGGTTTTCTGTAGTAAAATAGCTATATCTCGAAATCCAAGATCTTGGTCGAGTTGAAATTTTGACCAGAGACGTATAACATAGGGATTCTCATACTCACAAAAAATATCCAAAACCCACATCATATTTTAGGAGATATAGTTGTTTTATCATGTCTATAGCTGCTATAGAATCGTATGTCATATCTCAGAATCCACAATCTAGGTTTTCAGGATCTTTTCAGAATCAATAGCAGGGATGGAGATGATGAAAATTATTCAATCAAGTCTGGTGATAATACTCACACCATACAAATATTTTGAATGTAAGCCGAAGGCCACATTTCAACTCAAAAGAAAAGGACTGTATAATTTGATGATGGCGAAAGAAACAAAACCTACATCAATGCTTGAGAAGACCAGATGGGAGAACCGTAAGGATGAGGCCACATGGCTACTTCCTGAGTTAATATCCACTGATCTATGGTTTCATGTTGCCACATGCAAGACTCCAAACGAGATCTGGACCACCTTGGAAGGACTCTTTGGAAAGCATGATGAGATGCGAGGTCATATGCTTGAGGTAGAGTTGAATACCTTAGACCCTAAAAGTTTTGATAATATACAAGATTTATTTACTAAATTTAAATCTTTGATTTTGAGCTTGGGTGAATGTGGTATTGAAAAGTCTACACAAGAGAAACAAATTATATTAACAATATTTTCCAAGCAAGGAACATAATATGTTGTATATGTCTCCAATTTCCATTCTGGCAGATGACTTTTGGGAGTAAATTGGAAAATGCCTATGATGGCTTAGTTCATTGAGTCTCTCACACAAGAGAAGAAAAAATGAATACATATGGGCCTCATGAAAGATCCCAAAGAACATGCACTCACCATGCATGATGGAAAAGGGTCATCCAATCAGAAATCAAAGCAAAAACGAAAGGAGCTATTACATCTAGATTCAAAGAAGGAGGGATATTCCAAACCCTTCAAGGATTCTTCAGTTTCCAAAGATTCTTAAAATTACAAAGGGAAGAAGAAGAAGGGAAAGCAGTGCACATATTGCAATAAACCAAATCATGAAGAATCCACATGCATGAAGAAGAAGATCGATCTTATGACACAAGTACTTCAGAAGAATAACCTTGGAGACTTCATTCCTGAAGGAGCCAAGAAGAATAAGGAAGAAGACCATGCGCCTAAGAAAGGTAATCATCATGTTATTGTTGCAATTAATTCCTCATCTGATTCATGTATTATAGATTCTAGTGCATCCCATCATATGGCATTGAAAGAGGAAGTTTTCTCTTCTTTGAGTCCAGGTTCAAGACCTCGTATTCTCATGGGGGATGATACTCCAATAGTAGTAGCAGGAGAAGGGAGATCGAAACTCCACAATGGAAGTTTTGAGAATTTTTTACATGTTCCAAATCTATCTATGAATCTTCTCTCAGTTTATCAGATCACTCAGAAAGGTAAAAATGTTGAATTTACATCAGATTCAATTTCAGTAATTGACATGCATGACAATTCCATCATTGTAATTGGTGAGGTGGATCACAAGTCTAGGTTGTATAATTCACTAAGTTTTTTTATGATTAATCATGTTTTATACTTACACATAAGGAGAGTACTTTGCATGCACCTCCACTGCAAAATGCACATACTCTTGTGCTTCCATCAGTTTTAGACATCAGAGATGATTCCGTACACTCAGATTATGTACATGGAAATAAGTAGGTAGTACAACCATATAAGAAGCCAACATTGAAGCTTCAATAGATGCCCAAGAAGGCATAGTTCACACTTCAAGAAGTAGGTATCCTTGCAGAGAATCCATTGAATTCGAGGAGGACTCGATCTCATCATGAGGAGCCTTCTCATGTACTTTTAGCTTCAGAACCAACGATGCCCATGCATTGCTATATGATTCAATCTTTTGATTCGCAGCTCTACAGTGAGGTTGTGGGAAATCCATTATGGAAAGAAGCCATGCAAAAGGAGTATGACTCACTCCTAAAGAATCAGACTTGGCATATGGTTCCACTTCCACTAGAAAGGAATATTTTTCAGGTGCAAATGGGTCCACAAGATCAAGAGGTACAAGGCTAGACATGTTTCCAAAAGACTTCATCAGATCCATAAATATTTCTACATCTTCACAAAGACTTTCAGTGATAAGAAGTTTCATAATTTGTGGGATTATCTTGTAGTGAAGAACACAATTGCCTAGCAGCTGCCTTTTCTTCTTTTGATGCATTGTCTTTTGAGGGGGGATTTTGTTCCCACGTGGTTTTCCCTCTTTCCTCATTTTTATTCAATGTTCATTAGTTTCATTGTACATGAGTACCTAATATGTCATAGTAGCCGGGACTCATTTTTTACTCCATAGTGATGTTAAGGGGGTTGTTGGAGAAATTTCTATTTTTGGAACACTAGTTCAGTGGGATTTAACTGACTAGTTCTATTTTAGACTTTCTAATATTAGACCATCACTATTATGCATGCATTCCTAAGATAGGATGTCATTGCATATATGAGTGAATATCACTCACTCATTGAACATATCATAACATACATTGATTTTGATTCTTCATATTGTATCTCTCTTTCTTTTCTTGATAAGATTTGTTTGTGTATGCTTTAGCTAGGTCTCCTGTGCGGGTTTCCATGAAACACTGACAACAAGTACTTTCATCCCACCCACTATTTTAAAATTGAAATATCACATCGATATGAGACACAAACCTTCAATACCAGATAATGTTCATTATTGGAAAATATTTGAGGATAATGAAGATATAAAGAAATTCTTCAAAATGATTGATGAATTTCCAGAAACTCACATTGATCAAGAAAATCAAAATGGTCCATATTCGATTATGCAGGAAGGAGAATTTGAAGAAAAGTTTAAGAACACAATTGAAACCATAAAATGATTATGTTGAAAAGTAATCATATTCTAAAAGGACTCATTCCTTTAGAAAGACTCTTTGACCAAAATGATATCCCTTAGAAATCTACTTTGCAGCCTCAACCAAAAGAAGTTGAAGATTGTAATATTAGGTCTAAATAAAGTCAAAAATTTGCAAAGTTGTCTAAATATCTTCCCATTGAACAAAAGAAAAAATACACATAATTTCTCAAGGAATTTAAAGATGTGTTTGCATGGTCCTACGAAGATCTGAAAACTTATGATACTTCTATTATAGAGCATAAGATTCCTTTAAAACTAGGTGTCAAACCTTTCAAGCAAAAACTTAGACAGATTAATCCTATTCTTTTGTCAGTATAGAAAGAGAGGTTAAGAAACTTCTTGATGCAAAGATTATTATGCCTCTTAGATACTTTGAATGGGTAGCTAATCGAGTTCCAGTTAGAAAGAAAAATTGGGAGATAATATTATGTGCAAATTTCAAAAATATAAATTTATCTTAGTTAAAATATAATTACCCTCTTCCTAAAATAGATCATATTCTTGAAAAGGTAGTAGGGGATAATAAAATTTATATGATTGATGGTTTCTCAGGATATAATCAAATAGTTGTCCATGAGGACAATAGAGAAAAAATTACATTTACTACTCCATGGGGAACTTTTATGTATGATAAAATTTCATTTGGTTTGATGAATGCAGGTGAAAATTTTCAAAGTTCCATGGACTTAGATTTTGTTGGTGAAAGAGATAATTTTTTTGTTGTTTATATAGATCATCCGACAATTTTTTCCAATTCTGATGAAAAATATTTAAAACACCTCAGACAAACTTTTGATAAATGCAAAAAATATGGGTTGTCTCTAAATCTTAAGAAATCTCATTTCTCTATGCAAGAAGTGAAGTTGTTAGGTCATATTGTATCAAAATATGGGATTAAAATTGATCCACAAAGGACTTGTTAAGAACCAAAGACTGAATACAAAAGCACCACAATAGATATACAAGAACAATATGCAAAATCTCCTTTATTACCATCAAATCCTTGAGGTAGGGTAACACCATATATTAATCCTTATGGAAGGATAAAACTCCTCAAGCAATCCTTGCTTGTACAATCATAATATTCTTCACTATATTTAATTACATTGCCTACACTTATTTATATAGCTCTCCCTATCTCCTAGGAACCTTCTAGAGAGCCTTCTCACATTTATTACATCCAACTACCATAGTGGGCCTTTATTAATATAATAGACCTATTCCACCTTACATTGAATGACCACATTCCATATATTAAATGACTTCCACTAATAACACATAACTACGTTTCCCATTGGGTACCTCCCTAGGTACCCCATATTTTCTCCCTAGGTATACCACACTATGGGCCTTCTGGGCCCCTCCACTACCTCTAGCTACCTTATATTCCATCCCCCTTATGAAAGCATTGTCCTAAAAGCAGCTTGTGTACAACCATATACTAGGGTCCCATGGATAATTGTGGACCATAATATCTTGAAGAAAGGCCAGAAGGACCAAAGTCCCATGTAGAAGGAAAGCCACCATGCTTGGAAGTAGTCCAAACGCCATTGTAAACTAGGGTCCCATGTCAAGTGCTCATGTGAACTCTACACAAAAGATATCGGCACCCAATAACCAATGAAAATGATGCTCCCAATCTTGACACCTATCATGTGGATCCAAATAAGAATATTCATCCACATAGTGGGAGAGGAGAAAAGATGAATCTGGAAGAAACAATACCATTACAAAATAAGCAGAATGAACACTGGTAACTAGCTCCTAATGTGGGACATTGATGTTCTCTATGGTACCCCATATTACCTCCCTAGGTATACTACACACTATGGGCCCTCTGAGCCCCTCCACTACCTCTCTAGCTACCTTATATTCCATCCCCCTTATGAAAGCATTGTCCTCAACGCTTGATGTACAACCATATACTAGGGTCCCATGGATAATTGTGGACCATAATGCTGAAGAAGACTGAAGAACCAAAGTCCCATGTAGAAAGGAAAGCCATCATGCTGAAGTAGTCCAACCGCCATTGTAAACTAGGGTCACATGTCCAAGTGCTCATGTGAACTCTACACGAAAGATATCGACACCCAATAACCAACTGAAAATGATGCTCCCAATACTGACACCTATCATGTGGATCCAAATAAGAATATTCATCCACATAGTGGGAGAGGATCAAATATGAATCTGGAAGAAACAATACCATTACAAAATAAGCAGAATGAACACTGGTAACTAGCTCCTAATGTGGGACATTGATGTTCTCTATAGAAGGTGGAGTAGAGTCATCAAATAAAATATGGAAATGGTTGTTTTCCCAGAAATGACAACTATCCATATACCAATCATCACAATCGTCCTCAAAATCATACCAAGCATATATTTCTTGATTATATTCATCCATGATGCCTGCCATAAGAAATCTCTCATGCATGCTATCCAATGAACTACAAAAACTATTATTGAGGCCATCTACAAGGTCATGAAATTTGTCATGCAACGTGTCACACAATGTGTCATAGAATTGAGATTTGAATGCTTCAAGAATTTATTTGAGGTTTTGAGAAGAAATAGCCATTTGATCACCCTATGAACCCTTTGGTCCCACAGCCATAACGAAAAAACCCAAAAAAAATAGAACAGCAAGTTACAACAGAAAATCACAGTTTTTTCTGAAAAAACCCTAAAAAACTGTTGAATTTAAAATGCTCATAACTTCACTTCCCGGACTCCGTTTCGGCTGATTTTTTTTTTGAAATTGGGTGAAATTGTGAGAGGAACTCAGATATATAATTTTTTTGAGAGAATTCATTCTCCATATACTACAGAAATAAAAACAAATCACGCCACCGTCCGCGGAAAAAACCCTGAAAAATTATAGATTTTAAAACTTCAATATCTTGACCTTCTGGACTCTGTTTCAGACGATTTTTTTTTTTTCAAATTGGGTGTTTTTCTGAGAGGAACTCAGATTTACAACCTTTTTCTGCAAATTTTACACATAAATATACCAAAAAGTTCTGGAATGTCGCGGCCCTTTTTTTTCTTCTCAAAAAAAAAAATGCAAAAATAAAAAATATTTGCCCACAATGTCTGCCAAGGAAGGTGCTCTGATACCACTTCTTAAGAACCAAACACTGAATACAAAAGAACCACAATATATATACAAGAACAATATGCAAAATCTCCTTTATTACCATCAAACCCTTGAGGTAGGGTAACACCATATATTAATCCTTATGGAAGGATAAAACTCCTCAAACAATCCTTGCTTGTACAATCAAAATATTTTTCACTATATTTCATTACATTGCCTACATGTCTTTATATAGCTCTCCCTATCTCCTAGGAACCTTCTAGAGAGCCTTCTCACATTTATTACATCCAACTACTATAGTGGGCCTTTATTAATACAGTGGACCTAGTCCACCTTACATTGAATGACCACATTCTCATATATTAAATGACTTCCACTAATAACACATAACTACATTCCCATTGGGTACCTCCCTAGGTACCCCATATTACCTCTCTAGGTATACTACACACTATGGGCCCTCTGAGCCCCTCCACTACCTCTCTAGCTACCTTATAGGATTGAGGCCATTGATAAGATCAATTTACCTAGAAATAAAAAAGAGATTCAATATTTTTTAGGAAGAATTAATTTCTTGAGAAGATACATCCAAATTTTGTTGAAATTATTAAACTAATCAAAGATATGTTGAAGAAAGACAACGAGGTGAAACAGACAATAGAAGCTAAGGTATCTTTTCAACGAGTTAAAAAATCCATAGGAGAAGGAATTTTTAGTCTTTTCTTTTGCATCCGAACATACAATTGCATGAGTGATTTTACAGAAAAATAATGATGGATTTGAACAACATATTGCCTTTTTTAGTAAAAGCCTTAGAGACACATAATTGAAATATGATATTTTAGAAAAAGATGTTTTTGTTGTTGTTGTAAATAAACATATTTTAGTACCTCATCATGCCTTCATAACCATACATAGTAGGACAATGTCTAAAGATTTGATCTCTAGAGAATTGCAAAAAAATTTCACCTCTTCCTCCAAAAAAATGGAAACCAGAATAGGAAGTTGAGAGTGTTTCATCTTGAACATAGAAATGAAAATTCCTACAACGTTTTGACCTTTATAGTGCATGAAAACAAAAAGACTGAGCATAAAAAAGAAATACTGAGCAATATTAATCTATGGAAGAACCCGTCAATCCTACCATGAGTGCTATCGACTGGAGTGAAGATAAAAAATTGTGCACAAGTTGGGCATCTTCGTTGGCCTGACATTTATGAAAGAGCGTCAAACAAAAAGTCAAGCCGACTGTTGAGAAATGTATACTGATGGAGCTACTTCTGCATGTCCCGACACATGTAAAAAATGAGGTCCAAGTGTTCTGGTGAGAGATATCAGGTGGAGCGCGGTCCATGATCTAGAGCAGCAAAAGAAGGAGGGAGAGTCTCTTTATGGCGTGCTTCCTATGAGATTTCTTCCTCAATTATGAAAGTGTCCCAATCCAAGGTAGAAACTATATCAGAGATGGAGAAACTAGTGACGGGTGGCGTGTCTTGGGGGTCAGGGACAATATACAGAAGGGAAGGTGGTGGGATGTGAACCAACACTACTATAATTTCCTCTTCCATAATGGACATTGGAGGTACTTCTCCCTCCCTGTCATGGCGGTCCAGAGGAGTCGGGGGAAACTGGGTAAAGCAGTGAAGCCTTCTCTACCAGGATACATAAATGTAATACAAAGGCCCTCTCTTGGAATTGCCTCACTCTCGATGCATGATGGTGTAAGTAATCAGGAAGCTGAGTAGGCATAGTGCTTCCAGGAAGGGGAGAAAAATGACAGGAGAGGAACAGACTGCGTCCAAATGCAAGAGTTGGTTCGAAGCCAAGTGACAAGAGCCATATTTTACCTGATGTAAATGGAGAGGCACCGAAGGATTTGAGGGGACCTGGCTTGTGTGTCCCATACCCATCTCTATTGCCAATCCTGTTGCATGAGGGGAGCCATTAAACCAGGGCCAAAATGTAGTCTCTTCTACATGTAGGGGCCTTGAATTCCTTGAATGCCACTCATCCTACAAAATTTGGATGGGAGGGTAGAAGCATGTGAATTTAAATCTCTAGTGCGCATGTTGTCCACTTGGCACCCCATCCGGGGGAGGACAATCACGATTATCAATTTCCATGCATTGTAGCAGCAGTGGGGGAGCTGGGGAAATTTTAACATCTATCTAGATATTCTCCTCCATTGAAGTGGACCCTTCATCGGCCAAGTGATCTGCAACCTTATTGGATTCTCTTCTCACCTGAGAGGGAATGAGAATGAGGTTGGGTCACATGAGGGTGTTGAACTCTTCAAGCAAGCTAATGAGTCTCCAACTTGGGGAGACTTTTTCTGGGTTGGATCTATTGATGATGTTTTAAACAAGAGAGATGATCACTTGTGAGTCCCCTTCCACTATTATATTTCTTATGCGGTGTTAGGTGGCCAATTGTGTTCACTTAGTGAGACTCCATAGTTTCAAAACATTGTTTGTATCTAGGCCTAAGTGACCAGCCTTGATGTGGATAATTTTCCCGGTACTATCTT
>SNQJ01S0083430.1:10523-26328 GCA_010110895.2 Picea sitchensis | reverse complement strand
CACCAAGTTGTATTCAAGGGATTAAAAGATCCTACTCATGTCTTAGAAACTATAATTGTTAATTATATTACCAAGTTGTACATATTTGACAACTTTTGATCATCAGCTCTGCCATCATTTTTTATTTCTCATAAGGATAACATGAACAAACTTTGACATGATCGAATCGATCATTTAAACTACCATTCATTGCAACAACTATGCAATCATAATATGGTCATTGCTCTTCCTCTAATTTCTTGTAGAGATAGTGTTTGTTCCGTCTATGTTCTTGGAAAAAATCAACATGATAGTTTTAACAAATGTGCCTCTTAGCATGCCTCAGCCCCCTTGCAACTTGTTCATATTGATTTGTGTGATCCACTTCCTTCTACTTATTTTTCTAGGTCCAAGTACTTCTTAAATTTCATTGATGACTTCTCTAGACACAGTTTAGTTTAGAGTGTATTTTTTGACATGTGTTTGGGTTATGAAGCCTTGTAGAAAAATAATTTGGACATCAACTTCAGAAGTTAAGAGAAGAAAATGGAGGCGAATATGTTAACAACACATTTACAACTTATTTGAATGCACAAGGCATTCAAATGCAACATATTGTTCCATATACACCACAACAAATGATGTTGCTAAGAGAAAGAATCACGCATTAAATAAATGACAAATTGTGTGATCCAATCTAAGGGATTAAGTTCTCATTTTTTGAGTGGAAGTCATTAATTGTGTCAATTACACAGTTTTGTTAGCCTATGACACCCTATACAATTATGAAGTCCTACACCACCTTATTGTATATTTCACATTATGAGATATAGTTTTTATCCTAAGTGTGTTCTAGATCCTACTTTGCCTCTTCCTTGTCTTATCTCTTGATGAAGTGTCAGTGTGAGAACAAATCTAGTCGTTGAGGTGGTTTCATTCATCTATTATATATTTGTATCATTGGAATGAAAAATATGAGTGTGAGATGGCTTGAGGTATTTTCTGTCAATTTCTTGTCCTGACTTTTATTCTGTTTCTTAACATGATATCAAAGCTCCTTTAGTCTTAACGACATGGTGTCTCCATGGTAGTTTTCCATGGAAGGTGAGGAATTCAAATTCCATGGTAGTGTTCCATGGGAGGTCATCGACGAGCCAATGAAGATGAGAGAACCAACATTGGAAATGCACACAATCCAAGGATAATTCATCTCTGAAGGGGAAATTCAATGATTTGGAATGCATGCTGGTAAAATTTATATTTCTCTTTCAATATTTATTTATTTTTAGTGATTTTAGTTGCGTTGGAAACTAGATTTTGTAAAATCCCCACTATAATCCTCATTTTAATTTATGCATAAGATATATATGAATATGGTTATGGCCAAGCAATGTAATATGCAAATTGTATTTCTGAGTTTAATAAATATAATGTGATGCCAACTACTGGGAATATGGATAGAGATGGGGGTTGATTTATCCACAAGAGAGAGAAATGCCTAAGAGTTGTCAAAGAGAGAGAAATTCCTAAGAGTTGTCCAAGAGAGGAGATGTCTAGGAGTGTCCAAGAGGGATCCAAGGAGGAAATTAATTATGGGTATTCATTCAACCCAAATTTCTGAATTTTATTACCATTGGGGATAACTTTTATTTTTTAGTTGAGTGTATGAGAGCCCAATCATTAAATACCTGTCAAGGGTGGGTGTATAAGTGACATCCATAGTTATTGGAAGCATGGGGGTTGTTGTACAATAAACATTGGGTAGAGTGTGCAGTCAAATTTCTTAATAGAGGAAATTTGTATGGGGGGAATAGACATTTTTTTTCACATTCAATTTTGGCATGAACAGGAAAGGGAGAGCAAAAAAAGAGAGCACTAGAGCTAAAATAAGAAGGCTGGGCGAATTCTGGAGAATGTTGGAGCATTTTTGGAGTGTAATGGAGCTGGAAATTGAAGAGCCAGGTTGTCAGGCCTGAAGAGTGAACTCCTGGGCAAGTTGCATTGTGAAAACAAGTGTTGTTGTTTTTGCTGGTGGTTTTCCTAGCAACAAGTTCTCTTGAGTTCCCAACTGAGAGATTCGTAGTTACATGTCCCAGAGAGACCCTGATAAATGAATGGGACGCCCGAGAGACTGAGAGTAGTGAAGGGGTACATTCCTTGGGTTGGGCAGGTCAACTGGAAGAGAGCTGGAATAAATTTGGGTTAGCTATAGGAGAATACTAATGGGTTGTGGATTTAAAGTTGTGGGTGGAATGTGAGAGGCACCATTCTCTTGTGGATTATTAGCCCTAGCTCGGGGGTGACTTGTTGTTGACATTTGGAGCAACAAGTCTATGATTGGGTGGAACGTCATTCCCAAGAAACTAGTTGCACAAATGTTTTAAAAAGATAAGTGTTTAAGTATTTTCTAAGTTTCTCTTATGAGTTTTATGGTTGTGTTTTACTATGTACATGAGAATGGTATTTATGTGTTATTGTAGATGATTTTATGGATGCATTATGTTATTTTAGAATGCTATAGATGCATTTAGTTATGGGTATCAGATGTTAAGTTAAAAATGTATTCAATTCGTAGTTGGTAAGCTAAATGAATTAATTAGCAAAATAAATTTTTGAATATATGTGTTTTTCCGCAAGTAATATTTCTTGGTTAGGCTGGGGTACGTTACAGAATGGTATTAGAGCTATAGGTTCAAACAATGAGTTTGTATGGGCTAGACTCAACACATAGAAGCTAAAATGTGAGGGTTAAAGCTCAGAGAATGTTTGCAATATGGTTGTCAATTTTTTCTAGGAAAAGAATGAGGAGATTGCTTGTATTTTTTGGTGAATTCAAGTTCAGGGGTTAAAATCCCCAATTTTAATCTCTAAAAATGCATGTGTTGGGCAAATTTTAGAAATTACAATGTAGCCATGAAGAATTGGGCGAAACTGGGAAAAAAGCCCCAATTTTTGTAGTGAAATTGGCTAAGTGACACAAGAGTGTCGAAGTTTGAGCGCAGTGGTCAAGTCGATACACACCAGGCCTAAATTGGCCATTAGCAAGCTTAATTTCGGGTTCCATGGTGGTCCTAGTAAAAAATTCTTGAAATTTGGGAAAGTTTGGGTATTTTATTGTACATGACGTGGCGGTGACGTGGCAGAGGTGACCTCCATGAAAATTTCCTATTTCAATTTGAAATTTTATTTGGGCGTCAGACAATATTCTTGAATCTCCATCTTTTCTTCTTCAGTTTTCATCTTGCGGGATTGCATATGCGACAGAGACATGCTTTTCCCAACATGCCAAAAAACTCACTGTGGGTGTAGTTTGTGACTATGTACGGTGGAAATCAAAATTTATAACCCCCAGGCTTCAATATTTTCTTCCCTCTCATGCTTCAACCTACAGGCTATGAGATTGCATCATCATAGCTCAAAATGAGAAGAGAGCCTCTACACACTCGACCATATTACTTAGGAGGGAGCACTATGGAAAGAATAAGTAGAAAATAGTGAAATATATTAAACGTATTGGAATATCTCCTCGAGTTCTATACCACTTGAAAGTTGCATGCCAAACACAAGCAATCAATGTCAAAAAGTTTGTTGCTTTATTTAACCCTCCGAATACATGCTAGACCAAATCGTCGATTTGGTCTGGTTTATTGACTTGCCTATGTGCAATGAAATGCAAGCCACTCCTAAACTTATGCATACGATCAAGGCACACAAAGATCACATCACTAATTTGATGAACAAAGGGTTAATTAGAGACGATATAAATTTAAATCATTGGATCATGTGAATTATAGGAAGACTAACTCGTCATAGATGTAAGTTTCAATATCGTTAGATGCTTCGAGAGAGGGGTGTGCTGTCAACCCAAGCAGGTTGGGCGAACGAACACGGAAGCAAAGTTTCCCTGTTGACGCGTTAAATGAAAGCTACTTACCACCCCTTCGAATTCACAGCACAGCGCATCACACCCCACATAAGGCGTGGAAATCACAACTTCAGAATTCTTCCCTTTGAGTATATTGTTAGAAGCTTCCAGAGAGGCAGTCTGTGCTGTCAAATTAGGTAGGTTCGGCGAACCACACACCAAGTTTCCCTCTCTTCTCTTCACGCGTTAAATGAAAGTTACACATCGACACCTTTAAATTCACAGCACAGCCAACATAAGCCGTCGTGGAAATCACACCTCCAGATTTATTTCGAGACCTAATTTTCTGAATTGCGTGCTCCAAAGTCTGTTATTAATCGCACTCTAATTCGCCTAGTATTGCAGTTTGCCAAGGATTTGCCCTTAGGGTTTGGTGCAGGTTGGGGTTTTCGACTGACTCTGGTAATGGCGATTCCCAAGACGACCGCAACAGCTGATATGCGGTGGATGGAAATCGCCCCTCCGCGGAGGGTATGTATGGGAAGACGACGGCCTTTCGAGAAAAAGCTGCTGCCGATCGCAGAAGAGCGCAGTCTCAATAACGGCGAGCTCATGGATGGCCTTGGCTCTGCTTTTCCTGCGGTCTGTGGCTTCAAAGCTGACAGCGATAATAAAAGATTAGCATCGGCAGAATGTTGAAGTTTTGTCTACGCACTTCGAAATCTTCATACAGTTTTGTACATCGCAAAGTTGTTTATGGGAATGGACGGTCCGTATGCTGTACCAATTTGTATTATATGAAGAAAAATACATCGAGATATTTTTACCACTGAAATTGCTGCTTTATTGCCGTAATCACTGAAATTGCTTTATTGCCGTAATCATATAGGTTATTCTGGTTTTTTTTTATCAAGGATGGTTGGATATGTGGCTAAATTTATATAATCAAAGTCAGGGTTTTTGAACATGCTGAATTCGTTTATGCATTCAAATGCCCTATTCAATTTGATTATTTTAAAATGTTGTTGAATTTCTCTAATGACAAAGTCACCTAGATAAAATTGTGAAATCTTATATCAAAAAGTTTGGAAGAGTGTATATGTGTTTATTCTAAATATGTTATTATTATGGGATTTTTTTTCATATTTTTTTTATTTAAAAATTAAATTTTTTTATTAGAATTATAAATATTAATGAATTAAATTGTATAATCAAAACTTAATAAAAAAATTTAAACATTAAATCTATTTTTTATTACAATAAAAAAAATATAAATTTAACAATAAAAAATTACAGTTCAATTTATTTTTCTATAACTAAATTCTATTAATACTATCAATAATTGTAAAAAAATCCAAATTAGATATATAAATATAGGAATTGGGATTATTCAAAACTCATTTTTTAAATATAGGAATTGGCATTATTCAAAACTCATTTTTTAAATATAGGAATTATTCAAAACTCATTTTTTAAATATAGGAATTGGGATTATTCAAAACTCATTTTTTAACTCTCTTTGGATGTTTTATTTGGTACCACTTAAGAGTCATGTGAAGGTTTTATGTGGGATCACTATATCCATTTTAACTTCATAATAATCGAAATGAACCAAAGTCTATATCTAAATAATTTGCTTAAAGATTACATGTTTATTTTTAAACATTTTATTTAAAATTTATATTTTAAATAACACATCAAGCTTTTTAAATATAATATAGTTTTTAGTAAATTAAAAATACTAAATAATAGATGATGGTCAGTAATAAATATTAGTTTATAGAATATTTAATATTTGTATGTAGAATTTATATTATCTAGTCTAAATAACTTTAGATTTGATGGTATAAATCTTGACATAACATTAAATACTTTATATCCATATATTTATTTTTCAACTTAAATGATTATCATCTCAATTAAAAACATCTTATTATCATCTTTATCTTAATCCATGACCATGGAGAAAAAAATTAATCCATTCAATAGTGGACCACCTTGTTATGTTTAGAATCATTGTAAAGTAGAGTCATATTAATAAAACCAATCTCTTGTGTTGTTTTGTTGACTTTAGAAAATCTTTCAACACAGTGCTTAAGACTAACTCTTGGAATAGGCTAGAGGAGCTAAAAGTTCCTTTCAAGCTAAGAGTTGTTAGGAACATTGAGAGTTGGACAAAATAAATTAATTGTAATAAATGAGTTAAGCAAGGTTGTCCCATGTCCCCTACACTTTTTGGCATATACATTGATGATTAAGATTTTATGGCAAGGAGTTCCTATGATATTGAAAAGAAATTGAAAATTCTCAAGGATTTATGCTCTAGTACAAGTATGACTATTAACACTGATAAAATGAAGGTTATGATAATTAAATCCAAAAAGATCACTAACACTAATTTCGTGTATGAAACTTACAACTCAGAGTAAGTGACTTCATACAACTATTTGATTTCCATCACAAGCTCAACTAGAACTATAACATCGAGAAAACACATATAAATCTTTGACTATGAGATAAGATGAAACTCCTTTTTGTTCCAATTTTTATAATATATTAAATATAACATAACATATCAAGTTTTTTAAATATAACATAGTTTTTAGTAAATTAAAAATGATAAATAATAGATGGCAAGTAATAAATACTAGTTTATATATAACATTTAATATTTGTATGTCGAATTTATATTATAGAATCTAAATAACTTTAGATTTTAGATTTGATGGTATAAACCTTGACATATAGAACATCAAATACATTGTATCCATATATTTATTTTTCAACTTAAAACATTATCATCTCAACTAAAATTCACCTATCTTGCCACTCTTTGATACTCTCGTTCTTTTATCCCTAACCTGAGTGATAGATTGAAGAATTCTTCAGTATATTCAGGCACCGATGTCTTTTTCTACCAGAGATTTTGTACTTGTCTACACAATTTTTGTTGGTAGTCAACATGTAAAAATTTCTCTTTGATTTTACTAACCATCTTCTTCCAAGTTTTAATCTTCTCTAATCTATTATCTACTATGTCCTTCTGCAGTATATCCCACCAAAGTGCAACATGTGCCTTCAACTTCGTAATGGAAAAATTGACACGATTGGGATATTGAACATTCTCATACTCGAAGTATCTTTCAAGTTCTCCTATCCAATCTATAAGAGTTTCAACCCTCCTGCTGCCATCATAACACAAAAATTCAACCCTCGTGCTACCTTTGTTACTCAAGAAGGATATCAAACACACTATCGGGTCTCCTTACTAAGATTTTTTTTCAAATTCAATCTCTTCCTCAGATTTTGAATCTAACTCAACTTCTCCATTTCTTCTATTCTCCAATTCTTCTATTCTTCTTCATTCTTCGATTTTTCTATTCCTCGCACCTCCTCGTCCTGCTCCTACTCTTCGTGGTGGTATCCTTAAGAGTTTTCTTGCATCCCTCACTCATACCAATATTCATAGGCCTTACCTCTAGGCACTGTTCTCTCACAACTCAAGAACTTAACCTACTCTAATACCACTCGACGCAGTAGCAATACTCTGCAACAATTCTAACACCTAGAGGACCATGCTATGCCTTTAGAATGCACAACATAATTCATTTATTAAACATTTAACATAAATTTTATTTACTTTTAATTTAAGACAGGAATAGAAGAATTTGATTACAACCACAAGAACACAAACAAGATATGAATCCTTCCCTTGATCATTTATTTCAAAACTCCTCTATTTACAATTTGGTTAACAAATACAATCATTCATCACCTGATATAGTATTTTCTTGATCTCGTGCTCTGTGGCGATCTGGACCACTTCAATCGACCTCAATGAATCTCAATTCACTTATTCACTAAAATGATCAACCCATTCAACTCTTTTCTTCTACCTTTTTATCCCTAATGCTTCTCTTGACGATATGTTTCCATCCATTGAGCAGATGAACAATCATCACTATTTGCTGCCCAACCGTTTCCCAATTCGAATTGTGTTCCCTCTTCTTTCACCAACGATTGTCACTTGGTGTTTTCTCTTCCTGAGATGTGTGGAGTGGAATTGCAACATATTTCCTATAGCGTGGAGTTGCAACATATTACGTGTAGCTTGTAGTTGCAACATATTTCATGTAGCGTGGAGTTGCAATATATTTCCTATAGTGTGGAGTTGCAACATAGGAGTCACAACACTGTCATTCATCATTTGGGCACGAGTCGCAACACTTTTATTTGTAACAAGGAGTCACAACATGAGTGTGTATGTGTGCACGCACCACGTGTCAATTCCAAACAAAACAAAAATAACAAAGAGATCGAGAAGTGTCGTTTGATACAAAAATACAACATCGATGGTTTTCCAACACATTTCTCCAGCATTCATTTGGTTTGAATGAAAAATGTTCTTCATGCTTCCCTCTTCATACGTAGCCTTGATGTGAAATTTGTTCCCTAGGAATATAATCCCACCAATGCTCCCCAAGGCACAATGCTTCAAATAATAACAACGACCCCAAAATCTGCAAAGCAATACCCATAAATTATTCACAATGCTTCAAATAATAACAACAACCCCACAACTTGTAAAGCAATACCCATAAATTATTCACAATGCTTCAAATAATAAAAACAACCCCACAACTTGTAAAGAAATACCCATAGATTATTTACAATGTCATTGTTGTCTCCTGATATAGGAGGCCAATGCTTGGACTCTTAGGAAAATGATGGGCATGTCGATGAACATATGCAATACCCATATGGTGAATCCTAGTTCTTAGCTAACATGTTAATGAGGCATCAACTAAGCAGTGATTCCTTGATGAATCAGACACCAAACCATGTATCACTAGGGATCAATGAAACTAATATGACTCTAATTCGATCCATTGTTTTGCAACTAAACATAGGAAATGTAAACGCTTCATAGCTACTCTACTCCATGGGAAATTCACCTTGTGGTATTGTCGTAATGATGTGTTTGCCTAATACAAGAGGAAATGACAGTGACAACAGAGGAATTCTTCCTCTTCCTCGCAGTCTCTTCTAGGTTGTAAAATTAAGCAATATGAACAAGCCCCGATAGTGGAAAGAAATTGAAGCTTCCTTCAAGTTGAAAAATAATATAAGATTGTAGGTCTTTATCTTGAAAATTCATGTTGGATTCTAAATGAAAGTCAAATTAAAGGTTTTCTAGAAAGATAAATTAGGCCCAAGATTTGAACCTATAGTAAAAGAGGAAGAAGAATTAGACATAGCAATGGAAACCATTAAAGGCAATGAATTGATAAACAGGAGAATATAGGAGAGGAGGTCCACCCCATGAAGATGAATACGAGAATGTAGATGAAGAAGATAATGAAACCTTAATCTTGAATCCATATACTGCTGATCATTTTCCTGCATCACTAACCTTCTAGCCTTGCATGCAATATATGTAAGTGATCCCTTGTCCACCATTGATGTTTTTGATGAATAAATCACTACCCAAAGAATCGATTGTTAATTTCTGCTGGATTGATGTTACATGACATTCATAACAAATAATCAGTCGAGTGAACATTTATATATCAACGGATATTTATCTTGAGGGGAGGTGCAATCTTACCATAGTTCAATACAAACTTCCTATATAACCTTAACCTTTGAAACCAAGAAAACCTATTAAACTTTTAAAGAGTTTTGGGGTGAGGCCAATCCTTCATTACTTTAATTTTATTTGGATCCACATGCACACAATCATGAACCACCCAAATAATCTACTTGAGAGACACCAAAGGCACATTTGAACTACTTAAGAAATAGTTGATTTTCAACAAATTGTTGTAAAACTTGATCCTCATGGGTGACATTAGCTTTCCAAGTTTTATTATAGATTAGAAAGGGTTTAAATATCTTGTTTATGAGGCTCTAAAGGTGGAAGGTTCATTGCAAAGGCCAAAGGAAATCACAGAGAACTCATAATGGTCTTCAAGAGAGTGCAAAGCAATTTTAGGAATATCCACTTATTTTATGCAAATTTGGTGATAGCTCGACGAGCGGAGATCGAGTTTGGTGAAGAATTGAGCACCCTTGAGCTCATCCAAAAGGTCATCAATTATTGGAATGGGAAATTTATCCTTGACTGTTAAATTGTTTAAAGCTCAAAAGCTAGTACACATGTGCCAAATGCCTTCCTTCTTGAGGACCATGATGACCGATGAAAAAAAAGTGCTTGTATTAGGGTGAATGACACTAGTAACGAGAAATTCCTAGACTATCTTTTCTATTTCATTTTTTTGGGGAAAAAAGATGGTGATACAAGCATAGATTGGGTGGGAGGCTACTTGGTATGGAAATAATATCATGATCATTCTCACCTAGTGAGAGTGGTAGTCCTTGGGGAGATTCCAAGACTCATTGGTATTTAGCCAAACTTGAATGCTTTTTAGAATCAATGGGTTGAGAAAGTGTCTTAAAGGCTTGAATGGCGTGAAAATGAGCCACAATGCCTAAATACCCCTTTTTAAGAAGCATTTCCATATGATGAGAATTGATGATATTGTGAGAGTAGGTTGTAATTCCTTTAAAAGTGTAACTATGTGTTGGAAATTATAATTCATGGAAATCAATGAAGATGGGGCCTAATGTCCATAACCATTCAACACCCAAGACAATGTCATAACCATCCATTTCATTAGAAAAACTATGGGTTTTAGGGAATACTCACCCATTTGAAGTTTCATATTTTTACGAGGACCACCACATTTCATAGAACCTCCATTAACAATCTTGATTTGAAAGTACATGGATGTAGTAGTGGATTTCTTGGACTACACGACAATGAATGAAGCTATGGGTGCTACTAGTCAAGGCAGGCAAGGAGATCTATGGTTCCACATCCTGTGGATAACACAGGGAAATGTCTTCAACGGATGGATGAAGATCCTTCGGAGGTATAGTTTATGTCTTCAACGGATGGATGAAGATCCTTCGGAGGTATAGTTTTAGCTTCATTTTTAGAAATGTTATCTGAGCCTTGAGGAATTGGTTTGTCGATCGATGTAGCTGATGAATACGGTGCCTTCATATTCAGGGTGCCATTAAAGGCAATGGAAGATCCAGCAACGGAGTTTTTCTTTGCCATAAGGCCCAACAATGGCAAAGAAACAAATGCTGCATTTCTCCGCAAACACGCAGCAGTTGTTCCAATAACTCGCTTAGGGTTTGCATTCGGTACTGCAGAGGAAGAGGAAGTCTATCGTTCGAATCCTGATGGCATTGGCAGAGGGTTTGCGGATGCAAAATCACTCAAGGAATTATGATCAGGCTGTTATGGGATAATAGCGGGAGGTCGGCTGTTCGAAACCTGGCTCTCCCCCTGTTATGGAATAATAGGGGGTGTCGGGCTGACGACGAAATACCAGGATGGAAGTCCTTCATAAGCCAAGGCTTTGTCCAGGAAAATAATAATAACACCAAATCTCAAAAGAAGAGAAGGGTTGCAGTCGTGCTGCTCACTCATAAGGTTTACAACCGTGCTACTATAGGAGAGGAACCGGTCAGTTGTTCGAAACCGACCCTCTCTTCGACCCCATTCACTCGCATACTCATAATCTTTCATTTCCAGCTACATTCTTTTCGTTTCACCAGCGCAAACGAGAAAGAGATATGCAATATTATGAAACTTCAAACATATGTGATGAGAAAACTCAATTATGTGAGGCGGATGAGCATGCATTTTGCCCAGTTGGAGCATGAGTTCTCATCAATTTTTACGTGCACTTCTGAATTCATTAAACCGATAACATAATATGTCAAACCTTCTGAAATCTCTTGTACATTTACAATTTCACAGCTTGATTTTGCTGTCATTACTTAATTACATTTCTGAGTTCTAAAATGACCACGTTTCATAATTCGATATTGATCTCAAAAAGGTTTTGACTTTTAGATGCACACAATTACATAATTATATGAGAAGAAATTGAACATGAATAAGGATCCGGATTTTGTTTTCCGTGTTCCAACAAATTTTCAGTAATATGATACAAGTTTGTACCCCCTTGCCATAATTGAGTACATTGCTAGGTTTTCCTAGATATGGACAAAAAATTGGCGATCCGCAAAACTGCAATAGAGAAAAACTTCAAAACTTTTCACACGCAGATCTTCCATTATTTCCCTCAGCTTTGAAGCCAGAGAGTGCAGGAAAAACAGGTTGAAGGCCATCCATGAGCTCGCCATAACTGAGACTCCGCTCTTCTGCGATAGCGAGCAGTTTTTTGCCAGAAGGTCGCCGTTTAACCACGCATTCTTTCCCTTGAAGAGCCATTTCCATCCACTGCCCTTTACCCGCTGCTACCGTTTTCGGAATCGCCATTACTGCAGTCATTCTGGAGAAAACAATCTTCAAATCAAACCCTTACGTTGGATTGCTTTGCAGAGGCGACACAAAAGTGCGTTAAATAGCAGAAAATATCTTGCAAAGAACGCAGACGTGATCTGTAATTTGGTAAGACGTATCTTTCAACTGAGATTTCCACAACTCCTTACGATAGTTGTGCTGTGAATTCAAAGGGCGCGTGGTCGCATTCATTCTAGAGAAATAAAACGTATTTGACCACCCAGCTGCTTTTCCCACCATTTTAGTCGTTTATTTCTCTGATTGAAATGAATGGATTCGTCTCCCATAACAACATTCGACACGAATGAGTTGTATGTCTTCTGAAATCTTTGGATACTCCTTATTATCCAACCAGAATAGTCAAAAAGGACTTTTGCTTTATATGTATGTTGAATTCTTTGGATGCTTATTATTATTCAAGGAGGAAAATAGCCAATATGGATTATTGGGGATTTGCTTACTATGTTGTTGTTAAGGATTTGGTTAAGATTTGTGTAGATGGGTATTTGGTTTTAATTTGTTGAGTTCTGTGTAATAGTTTATATTAAATTTTTTTTAAGAAATTTTACTTTTGAATTTTTTTTTTTAAATAACTAATTTATATTTGTTAACAAAAATAATTGTATAAAAATTGATCATATATATTTATTAACTTATTTTCATATTTAAATGAATTTCAGATTTAATTTATGTTTATTCACATTAATTAGAATGGTTTAGTGTAATTTTTTTAATTTTTTTTTACCTTTTAGACAATTATTATGGAAAATAGGACAAAGTAAATGTTGGCCAAATTACAATTTCATATTGCTTAAATCAAGTTTTTGAATGCTTAAATCAATTCAACACCCTCAAAAACCTCAAAATATGTAATCTCAACTGAATTTGTTGAATTTCCTAAGAGATTACAAAACTCATCAGAAAAATCCCTTCATAACTTCATAACTTCATAACTTCCTTGCATTTATGAAAGCATCCCTTAACATGTTTACTTTTTTACATTTACCTAATCACATTATTGTTGGAATAATGTAGAAATTAGTATCTAAGTAACTAAGTGGTTGTGAGTTGTTGTGTGCCTATCCAATTTAGGATTTTCTGGTGGTTTCAGATCCACCTTTGTAGGAGGTCAGTTCAAGGTTGTTTGTGCTATATAAATGTAATGATTGGCTTCAATAATCAATGAAGGTGAGCTCTGCTCAGGTATTCAATTCTGCCTCTATTAATTAATTTGGTATCAGAGCCGACCTTGGAGATAACGGTGGAGTGGAGGCCGAGGGCAACGAGGATGTTTGTCACATAGGACGAAGCCACACAGGGACTCGACCTTGCGACCTGCGTGCAACCTAATGAGGTCGTGGCAGTAATGACCCACGACCAGAGCTCGAGTCCCTCTTGCTCCTGCTTGTGGATAGTCGTTGCAATGTGTAGGGTGACTATTATAGCTGCGTGTGGGTTTCTAACTACAAGTCACTGGGTAGAGGCACTGCCCATGAAGAGGTACCGCCCATGAATTGCAGAGGTCGCTAATATTGGGATATGCGTGGATAACAAAATAGAGAACAAGCCTTCCATCTTCGTTGGAGAGGCAGATATTAAGGAGAGCCACCATTACAAAAGCCTGTAGGTGTGACAACGACTTGGTGAAGGACGTAGTGGTCGAGGCCTCGTGAATAAGGGCGTGACATCTGTTTAGAATGGGAAAGTGATGGTGGAGGTCACAAGAAGAAAGATCGAGCCACAGATCGGTGGAAAAGAGAAGCATTGCTGCTACTCATTGCTTGCTGCCATGGAGGAGCTCCCTGCATGAAGCCTGTCGGTCTGCTCGGCAATTTTGCTACTGGTGTTCCTCATTTCGGACGTACGACATTCCTAGAGGAGAAAAAGGATTTGGATTCCGAGGAAGTGTCTCATCCTTGGAGTTTTCGTTCTTCAATTGATGGGATCCGTGGTGTACACTTGAAGTCTCCCTTCTGTTGACGGAAGTCTTCAGTGTCAGTAGAAGGCGACTGCGTGGAGAAACATTTCGATACCTCATTGATGATCCATAGAACATAGAGATCCGACTGGAGGAGAAAGCCACTGTGGATAAGGTGAAAGGAAGATGGTGTTCAGGTGTGAGTATCAACCGTCCAGAATTTGATTGTTGTCTTCACGATCTTTCCAGCATTTGATTCATCAGTAATTCAAGGTGAGATGAAAGTGTTGCAGGCCAGCGGAAGCGTGGTGAATGAGGAAGCTGCTGCATTGTTGTTGGCAAGAGAAAGATTTGGTGGTGGCAGCAAAAGGTATTTTCTGAGTTGTTTTTTAAAGAATTTAAAATGGAAAATTATTTAATTGATTCATACATAAATGAATCAAATAAATTAGATGGATCCAATTATGTAAATTGGAAATTTAAGATGCAAACAGTGCTGGAAGCATCTGGGGTTTGGGCTATTGTCTCGGGAGATGAGGCAAAGCCTGCTACTGCTGCCCAAGATTGGGAGAAGAGAGAAAACAAAGCTAAAGTTTTCCTCAGAATGTCTGTAAAAGACAACATAATTCCGCATATAAGAGATTGCAAAACATCTAAGGAGACGTGGGACATATTGAAAGGTTTGTACCAAACCGCTAATACAAACCGAATTTTGTTTATAAAAAGCAAATTTCTCTCAATCAAAATGGAGGAAAATGAAAATGTTACTAATTTCATTTCAAGAATCAAAGATTTAAAAGATAAATTGGGTGACATAGGAGAAAAGGTCTCACCCATTGATCTAGTAACTGTCACGTTAAATGGCATGCTAGAAGACTACCAAATGTTCATAACAGGTATTGCAGCCTGAGAGAATGCTCCGACATTTGAAAAACTTACAGGTATTCTTCTACAAGAGGAGGAACGTAGAAGCCATCTCACCGGAAAGCCTCCATGTTCAGATTCGACATTGATGGCAAAGGGTAAAGGAAAGCCTTGGGAACACAACAAAGGAAAGCCTTGGGAACGCAACAAAGGAGGCAAACCTCAATATGCAAAAGAGCATAAAGGTATGACATCTCCTCGGTCACATACAAATCAGAGAAAGAGTGATTCATGTTTTAATTGTGGAAAAGATGGACATCATGCTAAGGATTGTTGGTATAAGCATAAACATGAGAACAAATATAGAAATTTGAGGCATAATAGTAACTTTGCTGAAAGGGGTGATAATGGTAATGATGAATTCCACAAATTATTCATATCAGATGCTGCTTTGTCAGATGAGACAGATGATGTGCATGCATGGTATGTAGATTCTGGTGCATTGATCCACATGTCTTGTAATAGAAACTAGTTTGACAGTTATTGTGAGACTAATGATGGTGCTAACATTTACCTTGGTGATGAACGATCACATCAAATCAAAGGTTATGGGGATATCTCTGTTACATTACCAAATGGTAGTGTTAAACAAATACAAAATGTAATGCATGTACCTGGCATAAAGAAAAATTTAATTTTTGTTTCCACCATAACAGATCAAGACATGAAGGTAGATTTTGTAAAATCACATTGTCTTGTGAAGGATGTAAAAGACCATTATAAAGTAGTTGCT